>OZ025290.1:368446540-368514381 GCA_964019185.1 Maratus speculifer | reverse complement strand
GTCAAAGGGACGCTGCAATAGCAATTTATGTGGCAATTTTCACTATTGGTGTCACCTAAAAGTGCATGAAGTTATGCATAGAATTGAACTAAATTTTTTGTGTAAGTGTTTGGCTACGAGTGCATGAAGTTATGCATAGAATTGAACTAAATTTTTTGTGTAAGTGTTTGGCTACGGATATTTGGTCCTTCCTGAATTTAAAAAAAAAATCCGTCAAAAGGGACGCTGCATAGCCAATTTATGTGGCAATTTCAATATTGTGTCACCTAAAAGTGCATGAAGTTATGCATAGAATTGAACTAAATTTTTGTGTAAGTGTTTGGCTACGGCTATTTGGTCTTCCTGAATTAAAAAAAAAATCCGTCAAAGGGACGCTGCAATAGCAATTTATGTGGCAATTTTCAATATTGTGTCACCTAAAAGTGCATGAAGTTATGCATAGAATTGAACTAAATTTTTTGTGTAAGTGTTTGGCTACGGCTATTTGGTCCTTCCTGAATTAAAAAAAATCCGTCAAAAGGGGACGCTGCAATAGCAATTTATGTGGCAATTTCAATATTGTGTCACCTAAAAGTGCATGAAGTTATGCATAGAATTGAACTAATTTTTTTGTTCAAGTTTTTGGCAACGGCTATTTGGTCCTTCCTGAATTAAAAAAAAAATCCGTCAAAGGGACGCTGCAATAGCAATTTATGTGGCATTTTCAATATTGTGTCACTAAAAGTGCATGAAGTTATGCATAGAATTGAACTAAATTTTTTGTGTAAGTGTTTGGCTACGGCTATTTGGTCCTTCCTGAATTAAAAAAAAATCCGTCAAAGGGGACGCTGCAATAGCAATTTATGTGGCAATTTTCAATATTGTGTCACCTAAAAGTGCATGAAGTTATGCATAGAATTGAACTATTTTTTTTGTGTAAGTGTTTGGGTAAGGCTATTTGGTCCTCCTGAATTAAAAAAAAATCCGTCAAAAGGGGACGCTGCAATAGCAATTTATGTGGCAATTTTCAATATTGTGTCACCTAAAAGTGCATGAAGTTATGCATAGAATTGAACTAAATTTTTTGTGTAAGTGTTTGGCTACGGCTATTTGGTCCTTCCTGAATTAAAAAAAAATCCGTCCAAAAGGGGACGCTGCAATAGCAATTTATGTGGCAATTTTCAATATTGTGTCACCTAAAAGTGCATGAAGTTATGCATAGAATTGAACTAAATTTTTTGTGTAAGTGTTTGGCTACGGCTATTTGGTCCTTCCTGAATTAAAAAAAAAATCCGTCAAAGGGGACGCTGCAATAGCAATTTATGTGGCAATTTTCAATATTGTGTCACCTAAAAGTGCATGAAGTTATGCATAGAATTGAACTAAATTTTTTGTGTAAGTGTTTGGCTACGGCTATTTGGTCCTTCCTGAATTTAAAAAAAAAATCCGTCAAAAGGGGACGCTGCAATAGCAATTTATGTGGCAATTTTCAATATTGTGTCACCTAAAAGTGCATGAAGTTATGCATAGAATTGAACTAAATTTTTTGTGTAAGTGTTTGGCTACGGCTATTTGGTCCTCCCTGAATTAAAAAAAAAATCCGTCAAAAGGGGACGCTGCAATAGCAATTTATGTGGCAATTTTCAATATTGTGTCACCTAAAAGTGCATGAAGTTATGCATAGAATTGAACTAAATTTTTTGTGTAAGTGTTTGGCTACGGCTAATTTGGTCCTTCCTGAATTAAAAAAAAAATCCGTCAAAAGGGGACGCTGCAATAGCAATTTATGTGGCAATTTTCAATATTGTGTCACCTAAAAGTGCATGAAGTTATGCATAGAATTGAACTAATTTTTTGTTAAGTATTTGGCTACTGGCTATTTGGTCCTTCCGTAATTAAAAAAAAAATCCGTCAAAAGGGACGCTGCAATAGCAATTTATGTGGCAATTTTCAATATTGTGTCACCTAAAAGTGCATGAAGTTATGCATAGAATTGAACTAAATTTTTTGTGTAAGTGTTTGGCTACGGCTATTTGGTCCTTCCTGAATTAAAAAAAAATCCGTCAAAAGGGACGCTGCAATAGCAATTTATGTGGCAATTTTCAATATTGTGTCACCTAAAAGTGCATGAAGTTATGCATAGAATTGAACTAAATTTTTTGTGTAAGTGTTTGGCTACGGCTATTTGGGTCCTTCCTGAATTAAAAAAAAAATCCGTCAAAAGGGGACGCTGCAATAGCAATTTATGTGGCAATTTTCAATATTGTGTCACCTAAAAGTGCATGAAGTTATGCATAGAATTGAACTAAATTTTTTGTGTAAGTGTTTGGCTAGGCTATTTGGTCCTTCCTGAATTAAAAAAAAATCCGTCAAAAGGGGGACGCTGCAATAGCAATTTATGTGGCAATTTTCAATATTGTGTCACCTAAAAGTGCATGAAGTTATGCATAGAATTGAACTAAATTTTTTGTGTAAGTGTTTGGCTACGGCTATTTGGTCCTTCCTGAATTAAAAAAAATCCGTCAAAAGGGACGCTGCAATAGCAATTTATGTGGCAATTTTCAATATTGTGTCACCTAAAAGTGCATGAAGTTATGCATAGAATTGAACTAAATTTTTTGTGTAAGTGTTTGGCTACGGCTATTTGGTCCTCCTGAATTAAAAAAAAAATCCGTCAAAAGGGGACGCTGCAATAGCAATTTATGTGGCAATTTTCAATATTGTGTCACCTAAAATTGCATGAAGTTATGCATAGAATTGAACTAAATTTTTTGTGTAAGTGTTTGGCTACGGCTATTTGGTCCTTCCCTGAATTAAAAAAAAAATCCGTCAAAAGGGGACGCTGCAATAGCAATTTATGTGGCAATTTTCAATATTGTGTCACCTAAAAGTGCATGAAGTTATGCATAGAATTGAACTAAATTTTTTGTGTAAGTGTTTGGCTACGGGCTATTTGGTCCTTCCTGAATTAAAAAAAAAATCCGTCAAAAGGGACGCTGCAATAGCAATTTATGTGGCAATTTTCAATATTGTGTCACCTAAAAGTGCATGAAGTTATGCATAGAATTGAACTAAATTTTTTGTGTAAGTGTTTGGCTACGGCTATTTGGTCCTTCCTGAATTAAAAAAAAAATCCGTCAAAAGGGACGCTGCAATAGCAATTTATGTGGCAATTTTCAATATTGTGTCACCTAAAAGTGCATGAAGTTATGCATAGAATTGAACTAAATTTTTTGTGTAAGTGTTTGGCTACGGCTATTTGGTCCTTCCTGAATTAAAAAAAAAATCCGTCAAAAGGGGACGCTGCAATAGCAATTTATGTGGCAATTTTCAATATTGTGTCACCTAAAAGTGCATGAAGTTATGCATAGAATTGAACTAAATTTTTTGTGTAAGTGTTTGGCTACGGCTATTTGGTCCTTCCCTGAATTAAAAAAAAAATCCGTCAAAAGGGGACGCTGCAATAGCAATTTATGTGGCAATTTTCAATATTGTGTCACCTAAAAGTGCATGAAGTTATGCATAGAATTGAACTAAATTTTTTGTGTAAGTGTTTGGCTACGCTATTGGTCCTTCCTGAATTAAAAAAAAAATCCGTCAAAAGGGGACGCTGCAATAGCAATTTATGTGGCAATTTTCAATATTTGTGTCACCTAAAAGTGCATGAAGTTATGCATAGAATTGAACTAATTTTTTGGTAAAGTATTTGGCTACTGGCTATTTGGTCCTTCCTGAATTAAAAAAAAAATCCGTCAAAAGGGACGCTGCAATAGCAATTTATGTGGCAATTTTCAATATTGTGTCACCTAAAAGTGCATGAAGTTATGCATAGAATTGAACTAAATTTTTTGTGTAAGTGTTTGGCTACGGCTATTTGGTCCTTCCTGAATTAAAAAAAAATCCGTCAAAAGGGACGCTGCAATAGCAATTTATGTGGCAATTTTCAATATTGTGTCACATAAAAGTGCATGAAGTTATGCATAGAATTGAACTAAATTTTTTGTGTTAAGTGTTTGGCTACGGCTATTTGGTCCCTTCTGAATTAAAAAAAAAAATCCGTCAAAAGGGACGCTGCAATAGCAATTTATGTGGCAATTTTCAATATTGTGTCACCTAAAAAGTGCATGAAGTTATGCATAGAATTGAACTAAATTTTTTGTGTAAGTGTTTGGCTACGGCTATTTGGTCCTTCCTGAATTAAAAAAAAATCCGTCAAAAGGGGACGCTGCAATAGCAATTTATATGGCAATTTTCAATATTGTGTCACCTAAAAGTGCATGAAGTTATGCATAGAATTGAACTAAATTTTTTGTGTAAGTGTTTGGCTACGGCTATTTGGTCCTTCCTGAATTAAAAAAAAATCCATCAAAAGGGGACGCTGCAATAGCAATTTATGTGGCAATTTTCAATATTGTGTCACCTAAAAGGGCATGAAGTTATGCATAGAATTGAACTAAATTTTTTGTGTAAGTGTTGGCTACGGCTATTTGGTCCTCCCTGAATTAAAAAAAAAATCCGTCAAAAGGGGACGCTGCAATAGCAATTTATGTGGCAATTTTCAATATTGTGTCACCTAAAAGTGCATGAAGTTATGCATAGAATTGAACTAAATTTTTTGTGTAAGTGTTTGGCTACGGCTATTTGGTCCTCCCTGAATTAAAAAAAAAATCCGTCAAAAGGGGACGCTGCAATAGCAATTTATGTGGCAATTTTCAATATTGTGTCACCTAAAATTGCATGAATTTATGCATAGAATTGAACTAAATTTTTTGTGTAAGTGTTTGGCTACGGCTATTTGGTCCTTCCTGAATTAAAAAAAAAATCCGTCAAAAGGGGACGCTGCAATAGCAATTTATGTGGCAATTTTCAATATTGTGTCACCTAAAAGTGCATGAAGTTATGCATAGAATTGAACTAAATTTTTTGTGTAAGTGTTTGGCTACGGCTATTTGGTCCTTCCTGAATTAAAAAAAAAATCCGTCAAAAGAGGACGCTGCAATAGCAATTTATGTGGCAATTTTCAATATTGTGTCACCTAAAAGTGCATGAAGTTATGCATAGAATTGAACTAAATTTTTTGTGTAAGTGTTTGGCTACGGCTATTTGGTCCTCCTGAATTAAAAAAAAAAATCCGTCAAAAGGGACGCTGCAATAGCAATTTATGTGGCAATTTTCAATATTGTGTCACCTAAAAGTGCATGAAGTTATGCATAGAATTGAACTAAATTTTTTGTGTAAGTGTTTGGCTACGGCTATTTGGTCCTTCCTGAATTAAAAAAAAAATCCAGTCAAAAGGGGACGCTGCAATAGCAATTTATGTGGCAATTTTCAATATTGTGTCACCTAAAAGTGCATGAAGTTATGCATAGAATTGAACTAATTTTTTGTGTAAGTGTTTGGCTACGGCTATTTGGTCCTTCCTGAATTAAAAAAAAAATCCGTCAAAAGAGGGACGCTGCAATAGCAATTTATGTGGCAATTTTCAATATTGTGTCACCTAAAAGTGCATGAAGTTATGCATAGAATTGAACTAAATTTTTTGTGTAAGTGTTTGGCTACGGCTATTTGGTCCTTCCTGAATTAAAAAAAAAAATCCGTCCAAAAGGGGACGCTGCAATAGCAATTTATGTGGCAATTTTCAATATTGTGTCACATAAAAGTGCATGAAGTTATGCATAGAATTGAACTAAATTTTTTGTGTAAGTGTTTGGCTACGGCTATTTGGTCCTTCCTGAATTAAAAAAAAAATCCGTCAAAAGGGGACGCTGCAATAGCAATTTATGTGGCAATTTTCAATATTGTGTCACCTAAAAGTGCATGAAGTTATGCATAGAATTGAACTAAATTTTTTGTGTAAGTGTTTGGCTACGGCTATTTGGTCCTTCCTGAATTAAAAAAAAAAAATCCGTCAAAAGGGACGCTGCAATAGCAATTTATGTGGCAATTTTCAATATTGTGTCACCTAAAAGTGCATGAAGTTATGCATAGAATTGAACTAAATTTTTTGTGTAAGTGTTTGGCTACGGCTATTTGGTCCTTCCCTGAATTAAAAAAAAATCCGTCAAAAGGGGACGCTGCAATAGCAATTTATGTGGCAATTTTCAATATTGTGTCACCTAAAAGTGCATGAAGTTATGCATAGAATTGAACTAAATTTTTTGTGTAAGTGTTTGGCTACAGCTATTTGGTCCTTCCTGAATTAAAAAAAAAATCCGTCAAAAGGGGACGCTGCAATAGCAATTTATGTGGCAATTTTCAATATTGTGTCACCTAAAAGTGCATGAAGTTATGCATAGAATTGAACTAAATTTTTTGGTAAAGTATTTGGCTACTGGCTATTTGGTCCTTCCTGAATTAAAAAAAAAATCCGTCAAAAGGGGACGCTGCAATAGCAATTTATGTGGCAATTTTCAATATTGTGTCACCTAAAAGTGCATGAAGTTATGCATAGAATTGAACTAAATTTTTTGTGTAAGTGTTTGGCTACGGCTATTTGGTCCTTCCTGAATTAAAAAAAAATCCGTCAAAAGGGACGCTGCAATAGCAATTTATGTGGCAATTTTCAATATTGTGTCACCTAAAAGTGCATGAAGTTATGCATAGAATTGAACTAAATTTTTTGTGTAAGTGTTTGGCTACGGCTATTTGGTCCTCCCTGAATTAAAAAAAAAATCCGTCAAAAGGGGACGCTGCAATAGCAATTTATGTGGCAATTTTCAATATTGTGTCACCTAAAAGTGCATGAAGTTATGCATAGAATTGAACTAAATTTTTTGTGTAAGTGTTTGGCTACGGCTATTTGGTCCTTCCTGAATTAAAAAAAAAATCCGTCAAAAGGGGACGCTGCAATAGCAATTTATGTGGCAATTTTCAATATTGTGTCACCTAAAAGTGCATGAAGTTATGCATAGAATTGAACTAATTTTTTGTGTAAGTGTTTGGCTATGGCTATTTGGTCCTTCCTGAATTAAAAAAAAAATCCGTCAAAAGGGGACGCTGCAATAGCAATTTATGTGGCAATTTTCAATATTGTGTCACCTAAAAGTGCATGAAGTTATGCATAGAATTGAACTAAATTTTTTGTGTAAGTGTTTGGCTACGGCTATTTGGTCCTTCCTGAATTAAAAAAAAATCCGTCAAAAGGGGACGCTGCAATAGCAATTTATGTGGCAATTTTCAATATTGTGTCACCTAAAAGTGCATGAAGTTATGCATAGAATTGAACTAAATTTTTTGTGTAAGTGTTTGGCTACGGCTATTTGGTCCTTCCTGAATTTAAAAAAAAATCGTCAAAAGGGGACGCTGCAATAGCAATTTATGTGGCAATTTTCAATATTGTGTCACCTAAAAGTGCATGAAGTTATGCATAGAATTGAACTAAATTTTTTGTGTAAGTGTTTGGCTACGGCTATTTGGTCCTCCCTGAATTAAAAAAAAATCCGTCAAAAGGGGACGCTGCAATAGCAATTTATGTGGCAATTTTCAATATTGTGTCACCTAAAAGTGCATGAAGTTATGCATAGAATTGAACTAAATTTTTTGTGTAAGTGTTTGGCTACGGCTATTTGGTCCTTCCTGAATTAAAAAAAAAATCCGTCAAAAGGGGACGCTGCAATAGCAATTTATGTGGCAATTTTCAATATTGTGTCACCTAAAAGTGCATGAAGTTATGCATAGAATTGAACTAAATTTTTGTGTAAGTGTTTGGCTACGGCTATTTGGTCCTTCCTGAATTAAAAAAAAAATCCGTCAAAAGGGGGACGCTGCAATAGCAATTTATGTGGCAATTTTCAATATTGTGTCACCTAAAAGTGCATGAAGTTATGCATAGAATTGAACTAAATTTTTGTGTAAGTGTTTGGCTACGGCTATTTGGTCCTTCCTGAATTAAAAAAAAAATCCGTCAAAAGGGGACGCTGCAATAGCAATTTATGTGGCAATTTTCAATATTGTGTCACCTAAAAGTGCATGAAGTTATGCATAGAATTGAACTAAATTTTTTGTGTAAGTGTTTGGCTACGGCTATTTGGTCCTTCCTGAATTAAAAAAAAAAATCCGTCAAAAGGGGACGCTGCAATAGCAATTTATGTGGCAATTTTCAATATTGTGTCACCTAAAAGTGCATGAAGTTATGCATAGAATTGAACTAAATTTTTTGTGTAAGTGTTTGGCTACGGCTATTTGGTCCTTCCTGAATTTAAAAAAAAAATCCGTCAAAAGGGGACGCTGCAATAGCAATTTATGTGGCAATTTTCAATATTGTGTCACCTAAAAGTGCATGAAGTTATGCATAGAATTGAACTAAATTTTTTGTGTAAGTGTTTGGCTACGGCTATTTGGTCCTCCTGAATTTAAAAAAAAATCCGTCAAAAGGGACGCTGCAATAGCAATTTATGTGGCAATTTTCAATATTGTGTCACCTAAAAGTGCATGAAGTTATGCATAGAATTGAACTAAATTTTTTGTGTAAGTGTTTGGCTACGGCTATTTGGTCCTTCCTGAATTAAAAAAAAAATCCGTCAAAAGGGGACGCTGCAATAGCAATTTATGTGGCAATTTTCAATATTGTGTCACCTAAAAGTGCATGAAGTTATGCATAGAATTGAACTAAATTTTTTGTGTAAGTGTTTGGCTACGGCTATTTGGTCCTTCCTGAATTAAAAAAAAAATCCGTCAAAAGGGGACGCTGCAATAGCAATTTATGTGGCAATTTTCAATATTGTGTCACCTAAAAGTGCATGAAGTTATGCATAGAATTGAACTAAATTTTTTGTGTAAGTGTTTGGCTACGGCTATTTGGTCCTTCCTGAATTAAAAAAAAATCCGTCAAAAGGGGACGCTGCAATAGCAATTTATGTGGCAATTTTCAATATTGTGTCACCTAAAAGTGCATGAAGTTATGCATAGAATTGAACTAAATTTTTGTGTAAGTGTTTGGCTACGGCTATTTGGTCCTTCCTGAATTTAAAAAAAAATACGTCAAAAGGGGACGCTGCAATAGCAATTTATGTGGCAATTTTCAATATTGTGTCACCTAAAAGTGCATGAAGTTATGCATAGAATTGAACTAAATTTTTTGTGTAAGTGTTTGGCTACGGCTATTTGGTCCTCCCTGAATTAAAAAAAAAATCCGTCAAAAGGGGACGCTGCAATAGCAATTTATGTGGCAATTTTCAATATTGTGTCACCTAAAAGTGCATGAAGTTATGCATAGAATTGAACTAAATTTTTTGTGTAAGTGTTTGGCTACGGCTATTTGGTCCTTCCTGAATTAAAAAAAAAATCCGTCAAAAGGGGACGCTGCAATAGCAATTTATGTGGCAATTTTCAATATTGTGTCACCTAAAAGTGCATGAAGTTATGCATAGAATTGAACTAAATTTTTGTGTAAGTGTTTGGCTACGGCTATTTGGTCCTTCCTGAATTAAAAAAAAAATCCGTCAAAAGGGGACGCTGCAATAGCAATTTATGTGGCAATTTTCAATATTGTGTCACCTAAAAGTGCATGAAGTTATGCATAGAATTGAACTAAATTTTTTGTGTAAGTGTTTGGCTACGGCTATTTGGTCCTTCCTGAATTAAAAAAAAATCCGTCAAAAGGGGACGCTGCAATAGCAATTTATGTGGCAATTTTCAATATTGTGTCACCTAAAAGTGCATGAAGTTATGCATAGAATTGAACTAAATTTTTTGGGTAAGTGTTTGGCTACGGCTATTTGGTCCTTCCTGAATTAAAAAAAAAATCCGTCAAAAGGGGACGCTGCAATAGCAATTTATGTGGCAATTTTCAATATTGTGTCACCTAAAAGTGCATGAAGTTATGCATAGAATTGAACTAAATTTTTTGTGTAAGTGTTTGGCTACGGCTATTTGGTCCTTCCTGAATTTAAAAAAAAAATCCGTCCAAAAGGGGACGCTGCAATAGCAATTTATGTGGCAATTTTCAATATTGTGTCACCTAAAAGTGCATGAAGTTATGCATAGAATTGAACTAAATTTTTTGTGTAAGTGTTTGGCTACGGCTATTTGGTCCTCCTGAATTAAAAAAAAAATCCGTCAAAAGGGACGCTGCAATAGCAATTTATGTGGCAATTTTCAATATTGTGTCACCTAAAAGTGCATGAAGTTATGCATAGAATTGAACTAAATTTTTTGTGTAAGTGTTTGGCTACGGCTATTTGGTCCTTCCTGAATTAAAAAAAAATCCGTCAAAAGGGGACGCTGCAATAGCAATTTATGTGGCAATTTTCAATATTGTGTCACCTAAAAGTGCATGAAGTTATGCATAGAATTGAACTAAATTTTTTGTGTAAGTGCTTGGCTACGGCTATTTGGTCCTCCCTGAATTTAAAAAAAAAATCCGTCAAAAGGGGACGCTGCAATAGCAATTTATGTGGCAATTTTCAATATTGTGTCACCTAAAAGTGCATGAAGTTATGCATAGAATTGAACTAAATTTTTTGTGTAAGTGTTTGGCTACGGCTATTTGGTCCTTCCTGAATTTAAAAAAAAAATCCGTCAAAAGGGGACGCTGCAATAGCAATTTATGTGGCAATTTTCAATATTGTGTCACCTAAAAGTGCATGAAGTTATGCATAGAATTGAACTAAATTTTTTGTGTAAGTGTTTGGCTACGGCTATTTGGTCCTCCCTGAATTAAAAAAAAATCCGTCAAAAGGGGACGCTGCAATAGCAATTTATGTGGCAATTTTCAATATTGTGTCACCTAAAAGTGCATGAAGTTATGCATAGAATTGAACTAAATTTTTTGTGTAAGTGTTTGGCTACGGCTATTTGGTCCTTCCTGAATTAAAAAAAAAAATCCGTCAAAAGGGGACGCTGCAATAGCAATTTATGTGGCAATTTTCAATATTGTGTCACCTAAAAGTGCATGAAGTTATGCATAGAATTGAACTAATTTTTTGTTCAAGTATTTGGCTATGGCTATTTGGTCCTTCCTGAATTTAAAAAAAAAATCCGTCAAAAGGGGACGCTGCAATAGCAATTTATGTGGCAATTTTCAATATTGTGTCACCTAAAAGTGCATGAAGTTATGCATAGAATTGAACTAAATTTTTTGTGTAAGTGTTTGGCTACGGCTATTTGGTCCTTCCTGAATTAAAAAAAAATCCGTCAAAAGGGGACGCTGCAATAGCAATTTATGTGGCAATTTTCAATATTGTGTCACCTAAAAGTGCATGAAGTTATGCATAGAATTGAACTAAATTTTTTGTGTAAGTGTTTGGCTACGGCTATTTGGTCCTTCCTGAATTAAAAAAAAATCCGTCAAAAGGGGACGCTGCAATAGCAATTTATAAGGCAATTTTCAATATTGTGTCACCTAAAAGTGCATGAAGTTATGCATAGAATTGAACTAAATTTTTTGTGTAAATGTTTGGCTACGGCTATTTGGTCCTTCCTGAATTAAAAAAAAATCCATCAAAAGGGGACGCTGCAATAGCAATTTATGTGGCAATTTTCAATATTGTGTCACCTAAAAGGGCATGAAGTTATGCATAGAATTGAACTAAATTTTTTGTGTAAGTGTTTGGCTACGGCTATATGGTCCTCCCTGAATTAAAAAAAAAATCCGTCAAAAGGGGACGCTGCAATAGCAATTTATGTGGCAATTTTCAATATTGTGTCACCTAAAAGTGCATGAAGTTATGCATAGAATTGAACTAAATTTTTTGTGTAAGTGTTTGGCTACGGCTATTTGGTCCTCCCTGAATTAAAAAAAAAATCCGTCAAAAGGGGACGCTGCAATAGCAATTTATGTGGCAATTTTCAATATTGTGTCACCTAAAATTGCATGAATTTATGCATAGAATTGAACTAAATTTTTTGTGTAAGTGTTTGGCTACGGCTATTTGGTCCTTCCTGAATTAAAAAAAAAATCCGTCAAAAGGGGACGCTGCAATAGCAATTTATGTGGCAATTTTCAATATTGTGTCACCTAAAAGTGCATGAAGTTATGCATAGAATTGAACTAATTTTTTGTGTAAGTGTTTGGCTACGGCTATTTGGTCCTTCCTGAATTAAAAAAAAAATCCGTCAAAAGAGGACGCTGCAATAGCAATTTATGTGGCAATTTTCAATATTGTGTCACCTAAAAGTGCATGAAGTTATGCATAGAATTGAACTAAATTTTTTGTGTAAGTGTTTGGCTACGGCTATTTGGTCCTTCCTGAATTAAAAAAAAAATCCGTCAAAAGGGGACGCTGCAATAGCAATTTATGTGGCAATTTTCAATATTGTGTCACCTAAAAGTGCATGAAGTTATGCATAGAATTGAACTAAATTTTTTGTGTAAGTGTTTGGCTACGGCTATTTGGTCCTTCCTGAATTAAAAAAAAAATCCATCAAAAGGGGACGCTGCAATAGCAATTTATGTGGCAATTTTCAATATTGTGTCACCTAAAAGTGCATGAAGTTATGCATAGAATTGAACTAATTTTTTGTGTAAGTGTTTGGCTACGGCTATTTGGTCCTTCCTGAATTAAAAAAAAAATCCGTCAAAAGAGGACGCTGCAATAGCAATTTATGTGGCAATTTTCAATATTGTGTCACCTAAAAGTGCATGAAGTTATGCATAGAATTGAACTAAATTTTTTGTGTAAGTGTTTGGCTACGGCTATTTGGTCCTTCCTGAATTAAAAAAAAAATCCGTCAAAAGGGGACGCTGCAATAGCAATTTATGTGGCAATTTTCAATATTGTGTCACCTAAAAGTGCATGAAGTTATGCATAGAATTGAACTAAATTTTTTGTGTAAGTGTTTGGCTACGGCTATTTGGTCCTTCCTGAATTAAAAAAAAAATCCGTCAAAAGGGGACGCTGCAATAGCAATTTATGTGGCAATTTTCAATATTGTGTCACCTAAAAGTGCATGAAGTTATGCATAGAATTGAACTAAATTTTTTGTGTAAGTGTTTGGCTACGGCTATTTGGTCCTTCCTGAATTAAAAAAAAAAATCCGTCAAAAGGGGACGCTGCAATAGCAATTTATGTGGCAATTTTCAATATTGTGTCACCTAAAAGTGCATGAAGTTATGCATAGAATTGAACTAAATTTTTTGTGTAAGTGTTTGGCTACGGCTATTTGGTCCTCCCTGAATTAAAAAAAAAATCCGTCAAAAGGGGACGCTGCAATAGCAATTTATGTGGCAATTTTCAATATTGTGTCACCTAAAAGTGCATGAAGTTATGCATAGAATTGAACTAAATTTTTTGTGTAAGTGTTTGGCTACGGCTATTTGGTCCTTCCTGAATTAAAAAAAAAATCCGTCAAAAGGGGACGCTGCAATAGCAATTTATGTGGCAATTTTCAATATTGTGTCACCTAAAAGTGCATGAAGTTATGCATAGAATTGAACTAATTTTTGGTCAAGTATTTGGCTATGGCTATTTGGTCCTTCCTGAATTTAAAAAAAAAATCAGTCAAAAGGGGACGCTGCAATAGCAATTTATGTGGCAATTTTCAATATTGTGTCACCTAAAAGTGCATGAAGTTATGCATAGAATTGAACTAAATTTTTTGTGTAAGTGTTTGGCTACGGCTATTTGGTCCTTCCTGAATTAAAAAAAAATCCGTCAAAAGGGGACGCTGCAATAGCAATTTATGTGGCAATTTTCAATATTGTGTCACCTAAAATTGCATGAAGTTATGCATAGAATTGAACTAAATTTTTTGTGTAAGTGTTTGGCTACGGCTATTTGGTCCTCCCTGAATTAAAAAAAAAATCCGTCAAAAGGGGACGCTGCAATAGCAATTTATGTGGCAATTTTCAATATTGTGTCACCTAAAAGTGCATGAAGTTATGCATAGAATTGAACTAAATTTTTTGTGTAAGTGTTTGGCTACGGCTATTTGGTCCTTCCTGAATTAAAAAAAAAAATCCGTCAAAAGGGGACGCTGCAATAGCAATTTATGTGCCAATTTTCAATATTGTGTCACCTAAAAGTGCATGAAGTTATGCATAGAATTGAACTAATTTTTTTGTTCAAGTATTTGGCTATGGCTATTTGGTCCTTCCTGAATTAAAAAAAAATCCGTCAAAAGGGGACGCTGCAATAGCAATTTATGTGGCAATTTTCAATATTGTGTCACCTAAAAGTGCATGAAGTTATGCATAGAATTGAACTAAATTTTTTGTGTAAGTGTTTGGCTACGGCTATTTGGTCCTTCCTGAATTAAAAAAAAATCCGTCAAAAGGGGACGCTGCAATAGCAATTTATGTGGCAATTTTCAATATTGTGTCACCTAAAAGTGCATGAAGTTATGCATAGAATTGAACTAAATTTTTTGTGTAAGTGTTTGGCTACGGCTATTTGGTCCTTCCTGAATTAAAAAAAAATCCGTCAAAAGGGGACGCTGCAATAGCAATTTATGTGGCAATTTTCAATATTGTGTCACCTAAAAGTGCATGAAGTTATGCATAGAATTGAACTAAATTTTTTGTGTAAGTGTTTGGCTACGGCTATTTGGTCCTTCCTGAATTTAAAAAAAAAATACGTCAAAAGGGGACGCTGCAATAGCAATTTATGTGGCAATTTTCAATATTGTGTCACCTAAAAGTGCATGAAGTTATGCATAGAATTGAACTAAATTTTTTGTGTAAGTGTTTGGCTACGGCTATTTGGTCCTCCCTGAATTAAAAAAAAAATCCGTCAAAAGGGGACGCTGCAATAGCAATTTATGTGGCAATTTTCAATATTGTGTCACCTAAAAGTGCATGAAGTTATGCATAGAATTGAACTAAATTTTTTGTGTAAGTGTTTGGCTACGGCTATTTGGTCCTTCCTGAATTAAAAAAAAAATCCGTCAAAAGGGGACGCTGCAATAGCAATTTATGTGGCAATTTTCAATATTGTGTCACCTAAAAGTGCATGAAGTTATGCATAGAATTGAACTAAATTTTTGTGTAAGTGTTTGGCTACGGCTATTTGGTCCTTCCTGAATTAAAAAAAAAAATCCGTCAAAATTGGACGCTGCAATAGCAATTTATGTGGCAATTTTCAATATTGTGTCACCTAAAAGTGCATGAAGTTATGCATAGAATTGAACTAAATTTTTTGTGTAAGTGTTTGGCTACGGCTATTTGGTCCTTCCTGAATTAAAAAAAAAATCCGTCAAAAGGGGACGCTGCAATAGCAATTTATGTGGCAATTTTCAATATTGTGTCACCTAAAAGTGCATGAAGTTATGCATAGAATTGAACTAAATTTTTTGTGTAAGTGTTTGGCTACGGCTATTTGGTCCTTCCTGAATTAAAAAAAAAATCCGTCAAAAGGGGACGCTGCAATAGCAATTTATGTGGCAATTTTCAATATTGTGTCACCTAAAAGTGCATGAAGTTATGCATAGAATTGAACTAAATTTTTTGTGTAAGTGTTTGGCTACGGCTATTTGGTCCTTCCTGAATTTAAAAAAAAAATCCGTCAAAAGGGGACGCTGCAATAGCAATTTATGTGGCAATTTTCAATATTGTGTCACCTAAAAGTGCATGAAGTTATGCATAGAATTGAACTAAATTTTTTGTGTAAGTGTTTGGCTACGGCTATTTGGTCCTTCCTGAATTAAAAAAAAAATCCGTCAAAAGGGGACGCTGCAATAGCAATTTATGTGGCAATTTTCAATATTGTGTCACCTAAAAGTGCATGAAGTTATGCATAGAATTGAACTAAATTTTTTGTGTAAGTGCTTGGCTACGGCTATTTGGTCCTCCCTGAATTTAAAAAAAAAATCCGTCAAAAGGGGACGCTGCAATAGCAATTTATGTGGCAATTTTCAATATTGTGTCACCTAAAAGTGCATGAAGTTATGCATAGAATTGAACTAAATTTTTTGTGTAAGTGTTTGGCTACGGCTATTTGGTCCTTCCTGAATTAAAAAAAAAAATCCGTCAAAAGGGGACGCTGCAATAGCAATTTATGTGGCAATTTTCAATATTGTGTCACCTAAAAGTGCATGAAGTTATGCATAGAATTGAACTAATTTTTTTGTTCAAGTATTTGGCTATGGCTATTTGGTCCTTCCTGAATTAAAAAAAAAATCCGTCAAAAGGGGACGCTGCAATAGCAATTTATGTGGCAATTTTCAATATTGTGTCACCTAAAAGTGCATGAAGTTATGCATAGAATTGAACTAAATTTTTTGTGTAAGTGTTTGGCTACGGCTATTTGGTCCTTCCTGAATTAAAAAAAAATCCGTCTAAAGGGGACGCTGCAATAGCAATTTATGTGGCAATTTTCAATATTGTGTCACCTAAAAGTGCATGAAGTTATGCATAGAATTGAACTAAATTTTTTGTGTAAGTGTTTGGCTACGGCTATTTGGTCCTTCCTGAATTAAAAAAAAAAATCCGTCAAAAGGGGACGCTGCAATAGCAATTTATGTGGCAATTTTCAATATTGTGTCACCTAAAAGTGCATGAAGTTATGCATAGAATTGAACTAAATTTTTTGTGTAAGTGTTTGGCTACGGCTATTTGGTCCTTCCTGAATTAAAAAAAAAATCCGTCAAAAGGGGACGCTGCAATAGCAATTTATGTGGCAATTTTCAATATTGTGTCACCTAAAAGTGCATGAAGTTATGCATAGAATTGAACTAAATTTTTTGTGTAAGTGTTTGGCTACGGCTATTTGGTCCTTCCTGAATTTAAAAAAAAAAATCCGTCAAAAGGGGACGCTGCAATAGCAATTTATGTGGCAATTTTCAATATTGTGTCACCTAAAAGTGCATGAAGTTATGCATAGAATTGAACTAAATTTTTTGTGTAAGTGTTTGGCTACGGCTATTTGGTCCTCCCTGAATTAAAAAAAAAAATCCGTCAAAAGGGGACGCTGCAATAGCAATTTATGTGGCAATTTTCAATATTGTGTCACCTAAAAGTGCATGAAGTTATGCATAGAATTGAACTAAATTTTTTGTGTAAGTGTTTGGCTACGGCTATTTGGTCCTTCCTGAATTAAAAAAAAAATCCGTCAAAAGGGGACGCTGCAATAGCAATTTATGTGGCAATTTTCAATATTGTGTCACCTAAAAGTGCATGAAGTTATGCATAGAATTGAACTAAATTTTTTGTGTAAGTGTTTGGCTACGGCTATTTGGTCCTTCCTGAATTAAAAAAAAATCCGTCAAAAGGGGACGCTGCAATAGCAATTTATGTGGCAATTTTCAATATTGTGTCACCTAAAAGGGCATGAAGTTATGCATAGAATTGAACTAAATTTTTTGTGTAAGTGTTTGGCTACGGCTATTTGGTCCTCCCTGAATTAAAAAAAAAAATCCGTCAAAAGGGGACGCTGCAATAACAATTTATGTGGCAATTTTCAATATTGTGTCACCTAAAAGTGCATGAAGTTATGCATAGAATTGAACTAAATTTTTGTGTAAGTGTTTGGCTACGGCTATTTGGTCCTTCCTGAATTAAAAAAAAAATCCGTCAAAAGGGGACGCTGCAATAGCAATTTATGTGGCAATTTTCAATATTGTGTCACCTAAAAGTGCATGAAGTTATGCATAGAATTGAACTAAATTTTTTGTGTAAGTGTTTGGCTACGGCTATTTGGTCCTTCCTGAATTAAAAAAAAAAATCCGTCAAAAGGGGACGCTGCAATAGCAATTTATGTGGCAATTTTCAATATTGTGTCACCTAAAAGTGCATGAAGTTATGCATAGAATTGAACTAAATTTTTTGTGTAAGTGTTTGGCTACGGCTATTTGGTCCTTCCTGAATTAAAAAAAAAATCCGTCAAAAGGGGACGCTGCAATAGCAATTTATGTGGCAATTTTCAATATTGTGTCACCTAAAAGTGCATGAAGTTATGCATAGAATTGAACTAAATTTTTTGTGTAAGTGTTTGGCTACGGCTATTTGGTCCTCCCTGAATTAAAAAAAAATCCGTCCAAAGGGGACGCTGCAATAGCAATTTATGTGGCAATTTTCAATATTGTGTCACCTAAAAGTGCATGAAGTTATGCATAGAATTGAACTAAATTTTTTGTGTAAGTGTTTGGCTACGGCTATTTGGTCCTCCCTGAATTAAAAAAAAAATCCGTCAAAAGGGGACGCTGCAATAGCAATTTATGTGGCAATTTTCAATATTGTGTCACCTAAAAGTGCATGAAGTTATGCATAGAATTGAACTAAATTTTTTGTGTAAGTGTTTGGCTACGGCTATTTGGTCCTCCCTGAATTAAAAAAAAAATCCGTCAAAAGGGGACGCTGCAATAGCAATTTATGTGGCAATTTTCAATATTGTGTCACCTAAAAGTGCATGAAGTTATGCATAGAATTGAACTAAATTTTTTGTGTAAGTGTTTGGCTACGGCTATTTGGTCCTTCCTGAATTAAAAAAAAAATCCGTCAAAAGGGGACGCTGCAATAGCAATTTATGTGGCAATTTTCAATATTGTGTCACCTAAAAGTGCATGAAGTTATGCATAGAATTGAACTAAATTTTTTGTGTAAGTGTTTGGCTACGGCTATTTGGTCCTCCCTGAATTAAAAAAAAAAAAAAAAAATCCACCTCAAGGAACGCTGCAATAGCGGTTTTTGTGCCATTTTCAATATTGTACCACCTAAAGTTGTATGAAGTTATGCATAGAATTAGACGAAATTTTTTGTGTAACTGTTTGGCTATGATTAGTAGGTCCGCCCTGAATTTGAAAAAAATCCACTGGAAAGGGGCGCTATAATCACGATGTACGTGACATTTTCATTATTTTACCATCAAAATGTATGAAGTTATGCATAGAACTGAACTAAAATTTTTGTGTATGATTTTTTTGGGGTATGGCAAGTCAGCCCTCCCTGAATTTGAAAAAAATCTGCCTATCATTCTATTGTACATCGGCTCGTGCAGAGACGGAAACTCAATTTTATTCCGATTAATTGACTGGAGCAGAAATTTAAGATAAAAGTCAAAGTTGGTATAGTATTGAATTAAAAAACACGTGTAACTATTTTTTTAAATATTAAAGTGTACGTATCAGATAGAAGAAAGTTTTGGGATTGGCACATCCAACTAGTTAATTTTATTATGGGTGACAGATGGCTCGTATAATATTATATTTAATTATCTTGGTTATAATATTTTAATCTTTATTGTGTATTACAGATAATTGGTAAAATACTACATTAAATTATCTAAACTATAATATTTAAAATTTTATCGCAGGTTATAGACGACTGGTAAAATGACGCATTGATTTATCTAAATTCTAATATTTAATTATAAATATTAATTATAATTATTAAATAATATTTAATTTTAATGCATAGTATTAGCGATTGGTAAATTACTACAAAAGTTATTTGAAGTATAATATTTTTAATTTTATTTTGGTTTTAAGACGGATGGTAAAATGCTAAATTAAGTTATCTTATTTGTGATATTTTGAATTTTATTACGGTTTTGTGAGATCAGTAAAATACTATATTAAATAATGTGAGTTATAACAATTTTAATTTTATTGAGAGTTATCTGAGTTTTAATATTTTAAATTTCATTTCGCGTTATAGACAATTGGTATAATACTATATTAAATTATCTGAATTATAATGTTTTAAATTTCATTGTAAATTATAGACGACTTCTAAAATGATATATTAAATTACCTAAATTATAATATTTTAACTTTATTATAGATTATTAGTGATTGGTGAAATACTAAATTAAATTATTTAATTTATAATATACTTAATGTTATTGCGGGTTGTACACGATTGGTAAAATATATTACATTACGTGAGTTATACCAGTTTTAATTTTATAACAGAACGATGATTTGTAAAATACTGTTATTAAATTATCTCAGTTATAACACTTTAAACTTTATTGTGAGTTATAGAGGATTGATAAAATGCTATTTTAAATTGCTCGAGTTATAGTATATTTAACTTTATTGTAGGTTGCAGATGATTTGTAAAATACTATTTTAAATGATCTGATGTATGATCTGTTTCATTTTATTGTATGGTCTGTAAAAATAAGTAAATACTTTATTAAATTATGTGAGTTATTACAGTTTTAATTTTATTGCATGTTATAGACGATTAAAATACATACTATATTAAGTTATCTCGGTTTTAACATTTTACACTTTTTTGCGATTTATAAATGATTGATAAAATATTATTTTAAAATATCGGAGTTTTCATATTTTTAATTCTATTGCGTCTTATAGATTATAGGTAACATTTTACATTGAATTATTTGAGCTGTACTATTTTTTAATTTTATAGTAGATTATAGACAATTAGTAAAGTACTATATTAAACTATCTGAATTATAACATTTTTAGCTTTATCGCGGGTTATGTGACGATTGGTAAAATATTTTATTAAATTACCTGAATAATAATATTTGGTATACGACTTGATTATCCCGTCGACCAGTTTCGCCAAATTATGCAAATCGCCAAACTATTAGCCAAATTACACAATTTGACGCATTTTTTTTAATAATAATAAAAAAAAACAAATATTTTAGTAGAGCATCAATAAAAATACTAATAAAAAGTCAAACTAAAAAATAACTTGATGATGTAACAAACACATGTGTCACGTTTAATGTCAAGTGAATGATATTTGTGATCAACCATTATTGGCATTTTATCTTAGAATTTAAATTTTAATGCCTGTTAAAGACGATTTGTAAAATACTAATACTAGTATCTGAGTTACAATATTTAAAATTTTATTGCGAGTTGTAAACGATTGGTAAAATACTAATTGATTATATTATCTGAATTGTATTATTTTTAATTTAATGTCGGGTTATAGACTAGATATAAAATACTATATTAAAATTTTCTGAATTATAATGTTTTTGATTTTATTACGGGTTATTGACGGTTGTTAAAATATTGTATTATATTATCTTAATTGTCAGGGGCGTGCGAAGAGAAAACTGCGTCCAGAGCAAAGTTTTAATTTGGCACCCTTCCCTCCCCCTGCTCAATTTTTCTTGTGATAAGAAAAAAAGATGATGTTGGTAGAACAAATTTGGCTCCCCCTAAATTTTTGTGCCCGAGGCGACCACCCCCTTCGTCCCTCCCCCCTCTTTTTTTGCACGGCGCTGTTAATTGTATTTTTTTTTCCCTTGTGGACTATAAACGATTAGTTAAACATTATATTAAATTATCTCAATTATAATATTTTTGATTTTATTGCAGGTTATAGACGATTAGTAAAATGTTACTTGAATTATCTAAGTTATAACATTTTTAACTTTATTATGGATTGTAGATGATTGGTAAAATACTATACTAAATTATCAAGTTATAACATCTTTAGCTTTATTGTGGATTATAGACAACTGATGAATTCTATATGGAATTATCTGAGTTATAACATTATTAATTTTAATGCGGATTGTGGACGATCTTTATCTCTGAGCTGTATTGAGAGTCTCCCAATCTCTTTAAATTTTAAGCAGTTATATTGAGATTAAGTAAGAAGCGATTAATACAAATTATATGCAGGTTCATACGTTGAACAAGGAACGATGAACAATAAACTACATAAACAGTAAAGAAGTTTTTATATATAAGCTGCCCACATGTTTCGGTTTCCCAAAATCCTTTATCAAGACAAATAAGAATTACATACAGCTATATGATTTATAACTCAATGATTGGACATGCAGTAATTTTTGTTTCTTACGTTCTGTCTGAGATTATTCAGATTGATATCACATATGCTTAAAATGCAGTTGATCAGCTGGTTCTTACAGGAATTTTTAATTTTTGATAAATATCATTTGTTGCAATGGTTTTATTCATAAAAAATTATATGTGTATAGATTATATATGCTTTGAGATTAATATTAAAAAATTGGGGAAATTTTTGATAAATTTTAAATAGATATCGATTTGCATACGCTTCGAATATACAAATCGAAAATTGTAGTTCGTTCCAGCAAAAAGTTCTTGAGTTATGCTTTTAAAAATATCTGCATTATATACCATCTGTTTTGCAACAATTACAAATTAATATAACATAGGAGTTCAAATTTTAAACCTTCATAATTTCTAATTTATCGATCGAATGTTCACAACCACCTGTTGATTATCATAAGATCAAATTTACCAAAAAATCATAATATGATGTAGAAATTTACTGTTCGTATAGAAAATTTCAGATTTTGGTACAATTTCAATGTAAAAACGACACTTTTTTAGATAAATAAAAAGAAAATATAATTTCAATTGATTCAAAAATTGAAAATGGTTCGTAACCTAAATAACTGATAATTTTTTGCTTAGCATCTTGGCTCCATGCGTGTGCATTTTTTGGCACTTTTAACTTTGTTAGACTAACATCACTTCTTCCCGTGTTCTAAATCTGTGAACGTCTGTGAACACATTAGACTTCCTGCAGTTCGGAGATCACCACCACTTATGTGCCTCCGTTCCTTAAAATACAGTAGTTTTTTTTTTTTCATGGAAATCTGTTTCATGAACTTATTTCCTGATGGTTTCGATTGAAAACAATTCCTTCTGGCTTTATAATTTTAGCGTCAGTGGGGTGTTACTGTCATATATAGCTCACAAGATAAACTTTTAAAAGTTTTAAAGCAAAATGTATGTAAATTTTCTTGCTAAAGAAATAACTCCAACACCAAAAAACATATACATACAACAATTTACTTCACAAGAATTGGTGCTGTGACTCGGATATCTTTTGCCAAAATGATAATATATACTATAATTATTTAATAACTTTATGTTCGGAGAGGTATGTGACATAAAATATGTAAATTTGCTGTATTTAACTTTCCTAAAAGGAGAATATTATATTATTTTAATAATTTTATGTTCCATGACATATGCAGTATAAAATATGTATATGTAGCTAAACAGAAACTTAAAACTCAGTATATTCACGTACATGAATGTCATGTACTTCAATAAAACCAATATCAGAATTAAAACAGATGAAAATATTATTATCATATTAAATAACAGTTTACCTGATCTTTATGAAAAAAAGTCTATAAACATACACTATTGTAAATGCTTTTAAAAAAATCAGCCAATAGTTATGCTACAGATTATTTAAATTTCTTTCGAAAGATTTCCTCTGTTATTGATTGCTGTCAGCCACAATTTATTTGATCATTTTGTATAGAATGACCCAAATATAATTAGTACAGTTTCAGGAAATAAACTACAGCGTCATCTATCAGCGAAATTTTTAGCTATTTATCCTTGTTCTATAAGAAAATATATTCTTTGACAGAGTGAAGTACAAACCGCACTCTGGTTTGGTATTTTCACTTAATTTTTATTTATCATTATTATGATTATTTTTTTTTTTAATGCATCTAGATTTATTTTAAGACACCCCCCCTCCCCCCGCTGTATTTTTATGCAGTCTGGAGGAGTGACGCGGCTAAACAGGTTGCCGATATCTGAGAAAGGGATAACTGGGACCCCTATGCCTTTGATTCTGTCTGTAAATTCTGCATACATGTATATGCATTCATTTCTACATTTCTTAAATATTGTTAATCGTATGCTAAAATTGTTTGAACTAATTCAAACTTCATTTTCATCTTCTAAAAAAATAACTAAGTTCGCATTTAAATTCAAAATGTATAAAAAGAATCCAATCAGGTAAAACTCATTTTTAAAAAAGAGCGAAACTCAGTAAAAAATTTCTTAAAGAAAATAAGAAAAAGAAAACCATAAGGAAAAAAAAAAAAAATACCTAACTACAGCGATAGCAAAATCTCTTTGACTAATTTAATTGGAACTCTGAAGCGGAAGTCAACAAATTTTATTGGATGTCAAAATTTTTACTTTCTTCTATCTTCAATAGAAAAAAGTATTGTAATCGAAATTTTTTTCGACTTCCGGTTTTTGACGAATTTACACGTTTTAGGGGTCAGAGATTCCAAAAAACGTGTTTTTACAAAATGTCTGTCTGTCTGTCTGTGTGTATATCGCCATTCCACCATCAAAAAGTGTTTGAAGTTATGCATAGAATTGAACCAAATTTTTTGTGAATGTTTTTGGCTGTGGCAAGCAAGTCCTCCTTCAGTTTTGAAATATTCCGCCGGAAGGGGGCGCTGCAATCGCGATTTTTGCGCCATTTTCAATATTGTACCGACCAAAAGTACATGAAGTTATGCATCGAATTGAACCAAATTTTTTGTGTATGTGTATGACTGTGGCTAGTTGGTCCTCCCTGAATTTGAAAAAAATCCGCCGGAAGGGGGCGCTGCAATCGCGATTTTTGTGCCATTTTCAATATTGTACCGACCAAAAGTACATGAAGTTATGCATCGAATTGAACGAAATTTTTTGTGTAAGTGTATGGCTATGGCTAGTTGGATCGCCCTGAATCTGAAAAAAATCCGAATTAAGGGGGTGCTGCAATACCGAATTTTATGCTATTTTCAATATTGCACCACATAAAAGTGTATGAAGTTAGTTCTAGAACTGAACTAAACATTTTGTATATGATTATTTTTTGGTAAGGCAAGTAGGTCCTCCCTGAATTTGAAAAAAAAATCTGCCTATCATTCTATTGTCCATCGGCTCGTGCAGAGACGGAAATTCGTTTTTACTTCGATTAATTTATTGAAGCAGAAATTTAAGATGAAAATCAAAGTTGGTAGGATATTGAATTAAAATTATTAAAGCATTAAAATGAGTAACTATCTTTTTTAATATTAAAATGTATGTATGAGATAGAAGAAAGTTTTGGAATTGGCACATCCAACTAGTTTAAAAAATTGTCGAATGAATTAAAATTGTAATTTTGCCTCGAATTTGTAGATTTTTATTATTATTATTCTAACTCAACCGACGCTCACTTTTCAAAAAGAGAATTGATCTCAACTCAAAACTCACAGAAAGTGAGTCAAACTCGAGTATCAACTCAATATAGTCAGAGCCTCCTAAACCCAAATATTCCAGTCTCCACTAGGGATACATTTCTAAGAAAAATTAAGAAACAAAGCGATTACAATGTGAATTTCGTTAAAAGATCATAAAAGAAAAACTAATTTTATCCAAGGATCGCAAAAAAAGCCGCGACTTTTCCAAAAATCGCTGAAAAACATGGAATTCTCATCAGAGGATTGCAGAAAAACGAAATTTTATTCAAATGATATCGGAAAAAAAACGCGATTTTGGTTAGAGAATCACTAAAGAACACTCGATTTTCATCAGAGTATCACGAAAAAAACGTGGGATTCTCATCAGAGGATTTCGAAAAAATGAAATTTTCGTCAAATGGTCCCAAGAAAAAACGAAAAATTTGCCAAAGGATGGCGACTTTGACGCCGAAATTCAGCCACGTGGCGATTGGCAACCGTGAATGTGCACTTACGTCCTACACACTACAGCACTGAACTTATACACCATCCTATACGATCTATTTACTTCGCTTAGCCTGCAAATAAATCCAGAGTTGTAGTCGTAAAAATAACAGAGAGTATACGGTATAAGCAGAAGGTATACTTTGATGCCATGAACGTTCATAGATAAGGCATACACTAATACTTTATTTGAGAAACGGAGAGTATACGGAGCTTCTTTAAGAATCCTGAAGGTGCACGGCGTATACCACCGTATACCCTCCACTACATCCCTGAATAAATCTATCTCTCTATAAACTCCCGATCACACTATTAAAACGACATTCGCAGTGTAACTAATTAAATCCATCTCCCCATCAAGGGGTATTTCATAAAAGTTAACTTTCCCTGCACCGCACACATCATAAATCCGCTTTTCCAGATGCAATGTACAAGACTGAAAAGATTTTTTTTTTTTCCTGGATCTCCCCTAACCCGGCGATCATCGTCATCGGAATAAATACTTGAAGCGTTGGATCACCGCACGTGACAGAGCGTGGATTATCAATTTAACGCTTTTTCATGGGGTTCTCCGTAAATCTCCGGGATCATTGTTAGCATCCAGCTGAAGTTTTCGCACTCTCCCCCTCCTCCGGTAAAGCGAAAGAGAAACCGATTAGAGACGCGGTGGGGTTATGGGATGTGTATATATACACCAATAAATTAATGCGGATAATTGTTTCATAAACTGTAACTGTTGGTGCACTTGCAGAACTTCTAGTTATTGGTCCATATCTTTTTGTCAATAAGTTAAAGAATATAGGTATTACTTTCACTAAAGAAAATATGATCAGTGATCGTTTTTACTTTTTCGATTTTATTTACAGGTATTATTTAGTTATTTATAATTTCTTTAATTATAATTTTACTTTAAGAATTAGTTTCGAAAGTGAAAGTATTCTCATTAAAAACATATGCAAAGAAAATAGAAAAAAAAATAAAATAAAAAACGGCATTTGTGTAAATTTCAGCTACTCACTGCGAAAGAATAATTTTGAAATATTAAAATGCGAACGAGTTATCTTAAAAAAAATTCTTCCATAGGATTAACATCAGCAAACGGATGTTTTTGCGTGAGTAAAGTAGCCCCTTTAGACCGTTAGGCGCAATACAGACAATCACCTCATAAAGTTCAAGACTGAAATTTCAGAATTAGTTAAAACTCCATTCACATGTTAAAAAGTAATCGGCTCGCCACGTCATATCTTGGAGAAAAACACATGAAAACCCGATTTTAACGGTTATTCCTAGGTTTACTAGTCTTTTCTTGCTCGCAGTCTTCCATGTTTTCGTACCTTTGGGTCCAGGAAAACGCAATGGTAAACCTTCGTGAACCAGTCAACCGCCAAAATCGGGTTTTCAGCTGTTTTCCACTAATATAGGACTTGGAAGACCGACTGCGTTTTAATATGTGAATCTAGTTTTAAGCAAGTCTTGATTTCAACCGTGAACTCGATAAGGTGATTGTCTGTGCTGCCGCCTTCCGGTCTATTAAACAAGATCCGATTATTCTTTAAATCTAAAAAAATATATATTTATTTATTTATTTATTTATTTTCTGATAAAGTTTTCAAATTCTGCATTCATGGAAAATTTTCCGAGCAACAAATATTGTTTCCAGGTAGAGGTCAGCTGAGTTATTTTATAAATAGCTTTTTTCTAATATTCGATGCATATTGCATATTTGTGATAGATGTAATTGTTATCGGTTGCATTGTTGAAAAAGTTTCTGTGAAATTATAGAGAATCTACATTTATAATCTATGATCATAAGTCTTACGTAAAATCACAGACATTAGAAAACCCGAGATTCAGTTAAATATAGCTGAGAAGTATTCGGTTAAATTTACAATAGACTCTGTAAATTAACATCGTTAAGAATACACAAGGCTCCGTAAAGCTTTTTTTTTATTAGGTGCGTTCGTAATTATGTAAATACGTAGCACCTATTGTTGTCGCTCAGTCCGTCCGTCTGTCTGTCCGTCCGCATATAACAACGCAAAAACTATCGAACCGAATCGTTTGAAATTTAAAATATATAATTATTACATAATTTTGTCGAGTCATTTCAAATTTTATGAAAATCGGATGGATAGATCAATTACAGGGACAATCAAAAGGATTCCGTTACATTACGTCAATGGGTGAAAAAGTTTCAAATGCATTTTAATCGTTTGAAATTTAAAATGTATATTTATTACATAATTTTGTCGAGTCATTTCAAATGTTATGAAAATCGGATGCATAGATCAGTTACAGGGACAATCAAAAGTATTCCGTTACATTACAATCAATGGGAAAAAAAGTTTCAAATGCATTTTAATCGATTGAAATTTAAAACGTTTAATTATTACATAATTTTGTCGAGTCATTTCAAATGTTATGAAAATCGGATGCATAGATCAATTACAGGGACAATCAAAAGTATTCCGTTACATTACGATCAATGGGAAAAAATGTTTCAAATGCATTTTAATGGTGTTACACTCATTTGAACACAATATAATTGACATGAATCTAGGATGTATGTACTAAAATCTACATTCTGTACAATCTGGGATGCAGAGAATATTTATTATTAAATTACAGGGCCACACAAATGTATTCCACTAAATAATGTTATACGGGGAAACATTGTTTGGGGCGTGTTTTAATTATATTAACCTACTTCACATTTTATGAATAAGATATACGTTAATGAAGTATAATAAAAATTACTCCCTGCATATTTATAGGAACACAAAGATTTCGACCACTGTACTGTATCCAAAGTACGCTCTACTATATCAGCAAGATCTGAATATTTTAAAACTTATAGTACGAACGCACCTCATTTGCTACGCTTCACGTGCAATTTCCAACTTGTTGATAATAATTTAACTTAGTTTTCAAAATTAGAGTATCACTGGAACTTCGGTGAGCATCAAAGAACTCGAGTTTTCCGAGTAAATTTGAACTGTTGTGTAATTTATTTTTTAAACAATTTGTTTCTAGCCGTCCAGGGGTTTGAACCCGAGATCTGTAGCGACTAGAAGAACACATTACTGACTGAGCAATAGGAGCTGTCGATCAATAGTACAAAGTATATCTTTTATGAATCAGCAGGGACAAATCTACCCTAATACTTGTACTTTTCAAAGATTTCTGTTCAAGTATATTTCTTAGAAAATTAAACTGTTTATTTTAATTTATTTTAGACTTATACATAATATCTATTATTTTTTAATCAATTTTAATTTTTTAACTAGTTTAAGCTATAAATGGATTTTTTAACGCAAAAAATTTTAATCTAAATCATTTTTTTTCTTTTTTACATCAATAGTGTTTTAGAGAATTTTTTGAAATTATCGCACACTATTTATTTTTTAATGCTCTAATATTTTAAAGGATTTTTTAGTAAGAAATAAGAGAAAAATAACAAAAAAAAATCTAAATTATTATTTAAAAGTGATTTTTTGCGATTTAATTCTTAGTAATATGTTTCTATATTTTTATAACATAATTACCAATGAAATAATATTAATAACAATAGCATTGTAATAATAATAACAGCTTTGAAATAATACTACATAATTTACTTTTAATATTACCAAACTTCTGATGTATGAAGGAATCAACTGCAAAGTGATTGTCAATAAAAATCCCCATTAACTCCTAGGAGATGATTTCCCCTTTCTAAATTGTTCTGAGTTTTAAAAAAAAACAATTTGTAAACTAAATTTCCTTCTTTAATATTTCTAATATAATTGCGAAAAAATTTTAAAAGTATTCATTTTGAATTACAAGTTTTAAAAAAGATAAAAATATCGTAAAAATAAAGACACGGAATTCTCTAAAAAAAATAAATTCAAGATAAGGATTAGATGTTGTGATGTGTCGGTCGAATGAGGACATAGTCTAAGTAAAGTTAAAATGCAAAACTTTTATTTACTGTAGTTGGGAAATGGGGAGTGAAGCCAAAGTTCAGTGTTTCTGACAATTAATCACGCTACTATGAGATTAAACTGTAGTTCATACTCACATTTACGACTAAGTCCGGCTCAAAGCACTAATTCGGCTCTTCTCTTCAGGTCGCGGTCTACTTTTGCTCTAACCTGTAAATAAACAGCCCGTGGCTGCACAAATATCTTTATTCTCAAACAATCACAGGGCTGAACTAACTCTTACCCAACTCGATTGCTGAGGCTCTCTACCTTCACACGGCAGCTCTGCTATTCTTTGCTGGAGGCCCTCCCGGCTCTCCACGCCACACACCACACACTTACAGCTTTTATACTTTGCAAACTGAAGACGGAGCTAGAAATTTGCATAAAACTCATAACCGCAGTTAACTGTAGATCGAGGGCGCCACACACACGCCAGAAAATTTGAGTTGCACAAAGGATAGATGTCATTTTGCGCCACACATGTTAGAACCTTGACGTCACGATCTCACTCAAACACCAGAGTGCCTTTATTACAAAGGGACACTCCCTCACAATGCAAGATACATTTTTAACAGTGTGCGATAAATTTTTATTTCTAAAGTTTTGTTTCTATGTGATTGTAGACAGTGTTCTACAAGAATCCCATTCAAGTTACGTGGTTAGATAAATTTCCTGAAGTAGTGTAGATTTTTCCTTTTATCAGAGAAAGTTTCTCCTCGTAAAAATTGAAAAGCAGCGTTAAAAATATGAAAAGGGATCATTTTGCATTCAACTGGACCTCTCTTAAATTTTAGGAGGAAAGCATGTCTTTCATGTGCCATTTGGATAACTAGGCCCTGCTCTTAAGACTTGGCCAAACAAGAATTTTTAACAAAAAGATACTTTCAGACATTCTAAAACTTAATTACATTATGTTTCAATACGATTTATATTTCCACATTGTGCTTTCCAGCACCCAAAAGTATGAAAACTTGGATAATTGGGAGCAGAAAAATATCATGGTAAATCCACACTGTTAAAAATTTGAAACTTTTGTTGTCGCGTCACGCCACCATTTTTATAGAACATCTATACTTTGACCAATGAGAATGCTTCATAATACAGTGAAGTAATTATTTTCTATAAAAACAACGGAGTGAAGATGCAACAAAAATTTTAAATTTTTAACAGTGAATGAATCAATCGCTAAAATCGGGTTTTTATGTGTTTTCCACCAAGATATGACTTGTCAGACCGATTGCGTTTTAATACATAGATCGAGATTTAACTAATCCTAGATTTTCATCCGTGAACTCGGTGAGATGATTGTCTGTGCTGCCGCCTCCCGGTCTGTTATCTTTCTATATAAAATGGCCATACAAAAAGTTCTAAATTCATATTTCTTTTGTGTTTCTCTCTCTCTCTAATCATGGGAGAGCGCGATAAACTATCTACCGAAGATTCATGACTCAAAATGCCATAATTTTTTTCAAACAATTTTAACAAAGAAACTAAATTTAATTGTGTTTTGATGACATAATGGAAGTATGGTAACATAGCGGAAGATGTAACGCAAATAAAAGCTTTTAAGACGAAGGAATCAACTCGAGATTATCAAATAATTGAAAGAAATGTTATTTAGAATATACAAAGCTGGAAAAAAATTTATTCGAACTGTTGTCGGATTCTCGAGGAAGTAAAAAAAGTTTTTTTTATCAATCCCGTAAGACATGGTGACGTTACAGTGACGTCGTTGTGAAGTCACATTGTGACTTTGTGACCGTCGATGTGACGTCACGTGACGTCGATGTGAAGTCACAGTGACTAAAATATGAAGTCGTTATGGCCGTCTTTTGTGACGTTTCACAAAGTGGTCACAATGTGACAAATTTGTGAAAAATGTGTCATTTGTGACTAATTTGACATTAACATTGCGACGAAACTATGACAAAAGCGCCGATATTTAAATTGCCAGAAACATGTTTTTTAAAGTAAATAACATGTTTTGAAGGATATTTATAAATTTCTAAAGATTTTTAAGAAAGTCACATCTCAGTCACAATGTGACGTCACTGAGTGATGGCATTTTGGTCACAGATGCGATGTGACCAAAGTGACTCACAGTGACGTCACTGTGACCATGCATGCTATTAGGGATGCTAAATATTGTTTTGCATGTTGCATTTTGTTCTTCACTTGTCAGAGTAAATTACACACGGAGTATTACAAACTATTAAATGAACTTTACAAAAGACTTATTTTAAGCCCCCTGAAAGATTATTTTGTGATTTATGCACATTTGATCAAAAAAGGAAAAGATAAATGAATTGCTGTAAAGCTTGGTTATTTCATCGCAGTTCGATACCAGGCGGATCTCATCGATTACCTTCCTCATTTCGATAGGAAATCTAAGTTTCTTAGATTATTTAACATATTATTTAATTATTTATTTTAAGAGTCAGATTATTTGGCAGAAGTATGACCGGATTTCTAAATGATCCATGGGAAATATGCTCACAACCAAAGCCAAAAAAGTGTCGAACGAACAATTTAAAACATTGAAAATAAACTTGGTAATAAAATATCTGATAACCACGAACAACTGGAGTGAGAGCGTGAAATTTGTACAGTTAACCCCTATAGATATCCCACCTAATTTAAATGAGATTCACACCAGAAACTTTTAATGAAATTTTATATTTTTAAGTTTGGCGGCGAAATATTTAAAAATTGCTTTTCCTTGTTTTAAAACTTTTTTTTTCTATTTTTCTGGTGAGAATTCAATATTACAGAGACGTTATTGCTTGCCCCTCAAAGGGTTAATGAAGAACCAATCCTTATCATTCTAGAATCAAAGGAAAGCCAAATGGAGCCGTACCTAGTTGCCCCGCATCAGTAAGATTGTCTTTTGCTATAATACATAAAATATATTATACTCGGTAACTTACGAAAGAAGATTTTTAAAAATTAAAAGATTCACAAAAGACTGTGATTATAGAATCACAGGCTTGATGTGAGATACCCTGTATTTTTTCATTACTATTATTATTATTGAATAAGTGGGTTGAAACCCTAATTTTCTCTATTTACAACAAAATGTTAGCATTTGCATGCAATATCATTACTTACAGTTCAACCATCAGTCCGGATACACCCTGTATACAAAATCTATACTTTAATAATGCATCACAGGAAATATTTAAACCCTTTTCTGTAAATTTAATTAGTATTTCATTTACAAACTGCATATCATTACCAGTTTACATGCATGCATATGAAATCAAGTCCGCGTGTTTCCTTGAGCGCTTTCTCTTTAAATACATCTCAGATATTCACAATTTCCTTAAAAATTTGCCCAGTGTCTTCCGAGTTCTTCTCCATACATTTACCAATTCAAAAATGCATATATGTCAAAGGTATTACAAGGCGATGCAGGTATCAGGAGCCGTTATATTAACATTTCTCTTCCCGTGTTGTATCCGCTAATGAGTTATGATTATCGTCACATCCGAAGCTCGAAATTAGGAATTCTCTTCCCATGCGCGGGGAGGAGGTAAAAAGCGCGCGCTCGCAGTAGTAGTAGTGTCAAGAGTTAATTTGGTGGCAAGTGACAGATTTCGCATATTAATGGAAAATTTGGCGTCCCGACGATGCGTGCCTTTGACAGGTCATTACAGACGCCTCTGCTTGCCTCAGTTCACCTGTTCGAAAGTACTTCGCCCGGGTGTAATTGATAAAAGCGGCTCTCCTTTCAGCCGCTCCCGTGGAGTGTGAGGTGGCCGGACAATGCCTCTCAGCCCGGGACGTGACACCCTGACTTCTCAAGGCGCTTACTCTTGCACTAGCTGCCTTGGCAACTAAACATATCTTCCGCTCGCCCCCGCCTGGCCACTGCCCTCCCCGCTTTTCCATACAACCTGATGCTTGACACACGCGCGCCTACGCAACACAGATCGAGGGATTTAAAAGCGAAGAGCGAAGGAGCAATAGTTCCGATAATTTTTTTTCAGAGTGAGAGTCGTGTCCGAATTTATTACAGTGGCATGGACGCACAGAAGGAGACGGAAAAAGAAGTTTTATTGTTCTTCTTTAAACTTCTGAGTATGGTTTCTGAGAAGGTTTAACCCTTTCGGGTCCGGATTTTTTTCCATTTTGAGAAAAAAATCCATTTTATTTTAATAACGTTAATCGTAGCTATTCGAATAGACTTACTGAAGTCTAAAGATTGTCTAATTGTATGAAATCTAAGAAATATACTTATTTTTTGTACTATTCAATTCATATTTATGTTATAATAGGCTAAGGAAGAGTTTTTGAAGACGTTAGGAAAATTAAGTATTATAACAGGATTTGAGAGGACAAAACAACTTTTGAATGATTTTTGCGTTTTATCATACAAGATTGAATCCGAAAAGTAACTTATATTTTAAATTTAAAAAGTAAAATATGTGTATAAAATAAAGGAATCACCAACAGTGCAAAGAGAATCAAGTAAACTTTTATTATTATTATCATTACCCAGTATCAAAACATAAATGAAGTTATAATACGAAAGACCTAGACATATAGTATCATTTCTAAAAGTCGAAAATATCTAAATAATTGTTAAGACAAAATAATACTCGATGAAAAAAACATGTGCTATGAATCACCCCGGGCATCAGACCCGGGTTAATTCATTAAGCATGAAATTTAACACATTTTAACTTTTCCTATAACCGAGTGTTGCATATTTAAAACTAACAAATAAAATAAAAAGCCAGTGTTATTTATATAATGGACTATAAAAGACGATTTTATTTATTGCTGCTACCTCCCAACACAGCAGTTAATATAAATCGTTTGCAAGATTCGTAACAAATTTTCATATTGGATTGTTTTTCATGCCAAAGATTCATTTATCACATGAGCAGTTTCGCATTCTCATTGCTAAAATGAATTTCGTAGATTTCGCAGATTTCGTAAATTTGGTAGAAGTAAAAAAACTAGAGTCGTCCTAAAATAATTTTTTTATGAATTCCGATAATTTTAGAGTTTTGTATAAGCAAATTGACACTATTTATGAGAAATATATAATTTTCTATAAACTGTAGAAGCGAAAAGAGTATTTCTTAGTCAATATTTTTTCCCATGCTTAAAAGGGTGTATACTGATATCATAGTAAATATTTTTCGAATCGGAATTGTTGAGTCACAAAGGGTTAATAATTTATCCAAAACATACTTTTAATGTACATGAGAAGGTCAAAGAATGTTCATATACAGAAAGAAACATATAAAATGGAGTGATGATTAAGATTATTCTTCTTTAATTTACTTAGTAATGTGTAAGTAATTTAAGTAAGTAATGTGTAAGTTTCATAGTAATTTAATTTTGTGCATGAAAAATTTAACACAAGACTTCTTTTTAAGTGATGTCACCAATGTGTACGCCATAAGCGTTAATAATATAAAAGGAGTAATCATAAAAAGCAAATCTGTATAAGTTTCGATATCTAATTATCTACAAAATTACAATTACTCACTTTCATATCATTCTATCATCCACAACTCTCTCTCTGCATAATTAAAGCTACACATCCACACCTTCATCAATACATCTACATCTACATCTATGCATTCATATCCGTGTCACTACATTTCCTAAATCTTACATTTACTCCTATATCTAATTAACTACATAATTACAATTACACACTTACATATCATTCTAACATTTACAACTCTCTTTGCATAATTAAATCTATACATCAACATCTTCATTAACACATCTACATCTACATCTATGCATTCATATCCGTCTCACTACATTGCCTAAATCTTACATTTACTCCTATATCTAATTATCTACAAAATTACAATTACACACTTACATATCATTCATTCTAACATTTACAATTCTCTTTGCATAATTAAAGCTACACATCCAGACCTTCATTAACACATCTACATCTACATCTATGCATTCATATCCGTCTCACTACATTACCTAAATATTACATTTACTCCTATATCTAATTATCTGCAAAATTACAATTACACACTTACATATCATTCTATCATCCACAACTCTCTCTGCATAATTAAAGCTACACATCAACACATCTACATCGACATCTAGGCATTCATATCCGTCTCACTACATTTCTTAAATCTTACATTTACTCCTATACCTAATTATCTACAAAATTACAATTACACACTTACATATCATTCTATCATTAAGAACTTTCTCTCTGCATATCTAAATCTACACGTCAACATCTTCATTAACACATCTACATCTATGCATTCATATCCGTCTCACTACATTTCCTAAATCTTACATTTACTCCCATATCTAATTATCTACAAAATTACAATTACACACTTACATATCATTCTATCATCCACAACTTTCTCTGTATATCTAAATCTATACATCCACACCTAACATCTACATCTTTATATTCTTATCTGTCCTGTCTCACTACATTACCTAAATCTTACATTTACTCCTATTACAGATCTGCACGGGCCGGGCCTCGGCCCGAAGTCCGAGACCTAAAAATTCTAATTTTTATTGCAGGTAAAATATTTTCTGCAAAAATTGTACAGAAAATTTTAAAACACCAACTTGTTAAAAAAGCAATAGAATTCTTCACTAAGAGTATCGCAAACATGTGCGATGTCGATGCTATAAATTAACCCGAAAATATAAACATCGTCGTCGTTTTAATTTAAACGTGTGAAAATAATTTAAATCTCTTACAAAAACAAAGCTTCAAACATTTCAGATAAAAACTTGACATATATTTTATTCCAGAATATTCTTACTCTTTTTATCATTGCTCGTGATCGCTTGCACGAAAATAAAACTATGACCATGGAGTCACTATGAGAGTATGGACACCAAAGTAATTACAAAATATTAATCAAATTCGCGACAATGAGGAGTCTTAAATTTAAAATATAAATCGAAGCTGCAACTTTTCCTTACATGGAAATTCATAAGCAAAAGATCTGTTCTGTCAAACTATTGTATATGACTAATTTTTTTTCGACTATAAACTTAGCAAATAAATTTTGTACAGTAGGTTTATCATTATTCAAGTTTATTTAAAGCATGTACTTTTAATGTATAATGCTTAATGAATATTTTTTTTAAACTTCAATTTCCATTTGAAAAAAACTTAAAACCTAATTCCCTGATATGTACAGGGTGTTTCAAAAATGACCGGTATATTTGAAAAATCAATAAAAATTAAACGGGCAGCGATAGAAATACAACGTTTGTTACAATATGCTAGGGACACTGGTAAATTTTGAGGCAGATAAACTTTCGAAATTAGTTACAATTTTCGACAACAGATGGTGCTGCAGGCGATTTTATTGCTGTTATATTATTGCTGTGCATGGTGGATATGTGGAAAATATCGTATTTTAGATTTTTTCAGACTGCAGCGCCATCTGTTGTTGAAAATTTTAACTAATTTCGAAAGCTTGTCTGCCTGAAAAGTTACTGTTGTCCCAAGTATATTGCAACAAACAATGTATTTCTATCGCTGCCCGTTTAGTTTTTATTGATTTTTCAAATACACAGGTTATTTTTGAAACACTCTGTATGTACCCCCTGATATGTGGTGACAACATTCGCGATTTTGATATCCACGGATGTTTTCAGGAATCTAACCATCTCGAATGTTAAGGGATTATGTAATACATCTATATATTTTACTACTTACGTAAGTCTATGTATCTAATTTACACCTTTAGCTACATCCATTCCACTCATACATCTATATCAACACATCTGTATATATACACATCAACGCACTTCAAATCTTTTATAAGTAATATTAGAGATGGGAATGCTCGGGAAAAAACCGGAAAATTGGGTAAAAAACCGGGTTTTTTCGGTTTTTTCCCGAAGGCTTATTTTTCAATTTTTCCGAACTGGAAAAATTGAAATTTCATTTATGAAATAATATAGTAAAAATTTTGTAATATCTACATTCTCATACTTTTTATTTTATTTATTTTTATGTTGAGTATCTCACATGAAAATTTTAATGTGGGTAATCTGATCTCTGAGCAGAAATCTGTTTGAGAAGACTTGAAAGGATCCTTCACATTTTTTTCTTGTTTGAAACACAAGACCCTTTGCAAAATTTCTCTTGAAAATAGACATTTCAGAAAAAGTTTAATCAACGAATTGAATCTTTCGGAAGTGCACTGATTGAAAGTGCAGCTGAATCTTATTAAGTTGCATATATGTATGTAAATAACCTTATTAAAAATGTTTAAATAAAAAACCTAAATAAAGGAATAATTTCTTTTCAAAAATTCTGAATATATTTTGTACAAGTATTACATAAAAAGTTCACAATTTCACAAACTTGATTACATGAAAAAAATCTAGATATGTAATTAAATGCAACTTCTCTTTTTAAAAATTAATTCATGTGTAAAATTATTGCAATAATATGCCGATTAATGGAAATGATAAAATTAAAAATTCAACATAAAATTTTGAAGTATGCATTTATTACTTTAATCTATCTTTTCAAGAAGTAAGTACTGAATTCGTGAAAATTGACTTCCAGCTTTTGGTGTATTTAAACGTTTTAGAAGGTCCTGAACACGTTTTGATTGTTTTTTGGAAAATATCTATGAGTCTGTATGTGACAAATTTTATGGGCACTCTATCTCAAGAACTGATGCACATAATTTCACAAAACTTTAGATTCAGTTACAGCTTGATATAAACTCGAGATGTTTAGTTATTAGTGAATATCGCCAAACCGATGGCACTGCTATGCTGCATTATTCATAATTTCCACAATTTTCTATCTCAAACTAATGTATGTATTTTTATAAAAATTTCAGATTAAGTTAATCTTTGACATAACTTCATGCTCATTACTTTTTTGTGTAAATTGCTCAACAGATGACGCTGCTATGCTGCATTATTCATGATTATCGCAATAGCTTTACCTCAAGGACGATTTTTTTTATTTTTTAAATCAAACTACAGCTTCAGACAGTTTCTGATATATATTAATGTTGTTTAGTATTTGATGTAAATTGCCCTATAGGTAGCATTACTATGCTGCATTTTTCAAGATTTCGTTATAGCTGATTAATTGAATGCTTTTTCAAGGCATTGAATCTAAAATTGACTGCCATTTTCCCTCCATAATGTACAGTAATGTTGCAAAAAACATGGGCAGTTTGCATTAGAAATGTACAACTGCGATGAAACCCCCCCCCCCTCCTCCCAACCATATTTTATTACAAGTAACTATGTACCAAATTATACTTTCCCTCTTGATTAAACTTTGAATTTTTGTAGATTTCTAAAGCACAGTAGAAGTTTATCTCTGTATGTAACTGCTTTTGTTAATTCCTCAAATAGTGAGCATTTTCTATTTGTAGTGTTTTGTTTTCAGTTGTTTTCACTTTTGAGTTCCACTCTTAGAAATATAAAATTACCATGTGGAAACATTATTGAATATAGTTTTTTACTCAAGAATAGAATACCAGATTTCAGGGTAAAAAGAAAAAAATTACATTTAATTAAACTTAAATATTTCTCTGGTTTCAGTGAGTAAAAATCTAACAGTCAATAAATTCTACGGTATTTTTTAGTTGCAGACCTGAGTAAGCCAAAGCAAAACTTAGTTTTTTTTAATTTAGATTATAAAACTAAATCAAAACTTTTTTAAGTTGAGATTGAAAAGCTAGACCAAAACTAAACATATTTTATAATGGAAATAACATTATAATTCTAAGAAAAAAAAAGTAATAATGTAAAAATATACATTTTTTAAACAAACAATGGAATTTTTGAATACTGATATTCATAATAATGACAAAACTGCAATAATTTCTTTAAACTAGTACCATTTACTTAAAAACTATGCTTATGTAAATGGAATGCATAATTTATTTCATTCCAAACTGCAGACATATTGGCTCAGGTTTTTACATTAGGTCAATTGGTAGTTAAACATGTAACTGAAAAATCATTTCAACAGAGATATGATATAACAAACAATAGCGTTTAATAAAAATTCTTAGGCTGTGGAAAAAAAAAAAAAACTAAACTTTTAAAAGCAGGCTTTGCTACTTTCTTTTTATTTTGTAATATAAAGTGAAAATAATTTTCATTTAATACATATAAATGGGCAAAAAATGTTTATTAATATTCTCTAAGAAAATATAATTTATTTGGGAAAAACAGTCATGAAAAATCATTTTTTCCAATTTTTCCGTTTTTTTTCCGAAAAAAACCGGTAAAAAACCAGTTTTTTTTCCGCCACTTATATTTTTCCGGAAAATTTACATCTCTAAGTAATATACATATCTGATTCATCTAAAACTGGATCGATAAAAATTTAAATTGAGGAGTTTACCATAATCGAAGTACCTTAAAATATTTGGTAAACAGCACACTGTTAAAAATTTGAAACTTTTGCTGCATCGTCACTCCACCTCTTTTATAGAGTATATTTTTGACCAATGAGAATGCTCCATAATACAGTGAAGTGAACATTTTATATATAAAAGCGGCGAAGTGACAATGCAGCAAAAGTTTCAAATTTTTAACATTTCAATTTTTCAGCAAATGAAAATAATAGCGACAACTTAAGCGGTAATATTTTTTTTCAATTAGACATGACACAACAAAGTCGTAATAAATCCTTAATGACAAAAAAAGAAATAATTCTAATTCATAATACCATAGATCAGATGGAAAATTCGTCACCTATTTTAAAATAACAGAAAAAAGCATGTTCAGAATAAAATTACACATTGACAGTACAAATTATATATATATATATATATATATATATATTTTATTTATTTTATTTTATTTATTTATTTATTTATTTATTTTTTTTTTTTTTTTTTTTTTGTGCCACCCGACGGTCTTTGTATATGAACTGGCTTCAATAATTCCTTTTGTTTATAGGATTAAATTCTTGAATCGTTAATAAACTGTCAAAACTGAAAACCTGTGGTAGGAACATATTGAAAGGAGTCGAATTTCAATTTAAAACTCTGATTAACTGCGCAGATATTTCGAAATCTTTTACTCGAACTTATCCTTTGTTATGTGGCTCATAGTTTCGACATACTTTCGGTGAAAGGAGAATAATCGTAAAATCCATTTTAAAGATCTGTTTTGAAGGAATTGAATCGGGTTTTAAACAATAAGCAAATAGATAGATGACTAAACGATTATTACTCCAAATTAACAAGATAACCCTTTCAAGAACGATTTTTTTCTAGAATAAATTACTTTTTCGTTAATTACCTTAACACTAGCAATCCAAATAGATTAATTAGAGTTTAACGAATATTTCAATGTCTGAAACACATAACTAGTAATTCCTTTTTTTTTCACGTATTATTCAATTCATATTCATATGAAAATAAGCTAATGAAGAGTCTTTGGAGATTTTTAGGAAATATTGTATTACAAGATGATTTAACTGATATTACAATCTTCTAATACATTTTTAGCTTTATTATACATAATTCTTTCAGAAAAGTAACCTTTTTTTAAAAAAAATTTAAAAGTGGTATATGTGTTCAAAATGAAATAATCGTAAACGATGCAAAAGAGAGTTAAGCAAATATTTCTTATTATTATTTATTACTAAATGCCTAAATATTAATAAAGTCATATAGTAAATGCATAGATACATACTTAACATTCCTACCTGTAAACAGTAACAAAAGTATTTGTTGAAACAAAATAATACTCAATTAAAAGACATGTACTATCAATAATACATCAGACCCGAAAGGGTTAATGCGTATAAAGTAATTTGTCGGATTTAGAAATGCTCTTTTCTCGTTTAATTTAATCGTTCCGATTTTATAAATTGGCGGTACATTTTCTTTGTGATATTGATCGAATTTATAGCCGGTGGTGTTGAATTCGCATCTACTTTGTATCATTTGAGGTGTCTAAAAAACATTAAATTATTGAAAATTATTAATGCTAATATATTTTGCGGCATTATCTTCACTTTGAGATATTATTTGCTTTAAAATGGAAATTTATTTATATATATTGCATATTAAAAGATTTATTAGTATAAAAAATAGAAATTTCTTTATCAAAATGTAAGCATAATTATTAAATATCTTTATTAATTGACAGTTAAATACAATAGTTATTTTAAGGTTTAAAAAAAAATTAAAAGGTCTTTTAAATGTTCGGTCTGATCGAATATTTCGATATTCAGTGATAATCATAATATATGTCCAGTAATAAATATCAATAAACTCTTGCTGGCGATATACGAAAATTCTTTTTAGAATATATATATCAGCCTTATATATATATATCAGCCTTAACGAATTTTCTGTTAAAAAAATTGCCCTTAGAGCTTGTATATAACATGGAATTTATAGTTGCCATTTAGTGTCTTAGTTACTGTAGTCTTAATATCGTGTGAATGTGCTTTTTATTCAATATTTCTCAAGCTTCCTCCTGCCATTTTTGTTTTAAATGAGTCAAACAATGCTTTTTATTTAAATTTCCCCTTGCCAAATTATTTCCCATATGAATTAAGCAGTGCTTTTTATTCAATGATTCCTTAGACCTTCCGTACGAAAAAGAAATTTCTTTTTTAATTAAACAATGTCATTTACTAATTTTTCCTTAAGTCTTCCTCTGCTAAAATTCTACTTCAAAAACAAAACAGTACTATTTAATTCGATATTCCCTAAACCTCTCCCTGGCAAAATATTTTCATGTGAATCAAACAGTGCCTTTTATGATAGCTCACTTTTCTTGCTGTGAAAACCACAATGCTTACTTTATATTCTAATCCTCATATTTCCTCATATTTTCAATCGTCTCCACTTTCGATAGTTCAAAATAAATATAAATATTCTAACTGTCTAGTGATTAGTACTAACGTACCGTTTAAAAACCATTTCTTAAATAACATCTTCATTCTGCGCTGTCTTATTTCCGCATCACTCTTTTACTTTCTCACAATACTAACATTAGTTATTTATTTAATTGTTATTTTCGGTTATTCATTTATCTTAACTATTTTTAAAGATATAGCTCTCTACTTTTTGCTTTTTTTTTAATCCCAGTACACTAACTATCCTTTTTTTCAAACCATAACTAAGAATAATTTTTGCATAACTAAGAATAATAAACATGTTTTCTTTCCCTGTTCCTGTCTTTTCTTTCTTGTATTTTATGCCATCACTACCGCATCAGGAAAGATTTTCCGACCATGGATTGCTGTGTAAATCTGAACCTTTGTGATATCCACTACCTCCCCTTAAAATTTGTGCCACTATTTCTGTTTTGACTCCCATTATTTGAATATTTCCAATATTTGTTGTTTGTTTGTACTATTATCTTCTCTAAAAAAATATTTTTTGTGTCATCATTTCGCCCTTTGTCACGCTTACTAGTGGATTCAGCTTCGGCAGAATTTTATAAAGACCTCAATATAAAGGAAACCGGAAGGGATACCTAGACTCTACAGATTTAGTTTCTTACACTATCAAATAAATCCGTAAAAATTACAGTAAAATTAGATGTAAATTTTCTTATTACATCTAATTTTACTGCAATTTTTTAATTGCAGCAATTTTTGAACTGCTGGCAACTTTGCTGCCAGCAGTTTTTGCTGTAAATTTTACGGATTTTTTTTTACAGGGCATTTTGAGCTGTGATTCTCTTAAGCAGTCAAAGCCTTAACGAAAAGTTTAAATTAATCAGACTTTTGGCAGTATTATCTGTCAATGATTTTCTGATCTTAAGCCCACTTTGCTGATTTCTGACACATTTGCAAAATTCTTTGACAGCAGAAAAAAATATGGAAAAATACGAAAATTGAACTAGCAACAAACGGATTTTTTTTTAAATGTATTTTTAACTGGGACATTTTTTTAAATCCGAATGCTTTAATACAAAATTTTCCTTATGCGAAAAAAAAAGAAAAAAACAACGCTACTACATTTATGCAATCATTTATCCTAACAGTTTAGGGCCATCAAAATATGAAATATTGAATTAATATCGCTCAACAAAAATAAAATGAAAAATATTGCAGTAAAAAAAAGGAGCAATAACACAATTGCTTAACGGAATTCAAATTTAATTTTGCTCATTTTTAACCCAGGAGAACACGCGCTTACCCAGGGTACAAAGGGTTTTAACTTTGTCACCAATAAAATCAAATTATAACCGTCATTTTATTTAGGCGGAGACAATCCTTACAAATTTTGCGATAAAGTAAGTTGAAGATTACTTTTAAAAGATAAGTGGTTACAATTGCAAAAATCATACGCACTCCGGGTCAAAATCGCGTGTACTCCCGGGTTAAGAAGAAAATAAATAAACGCTGCATTTTTTGATCAGTTCACTTGTAAATACTTTTTTAAGTTCTTCGAATGAAAACTTTAAATTATTAATTAATTTAATTAACGATCATTTGTGTTAAAGCATTAAAAATACTTACAATAGAAAAATGTCTGTCAAAGTGATTTGATGTGAAAAACATTAACAAAAATTAATTAGTTTTTTTAACACTTGGAAGTAATCTTTAAGGAAGCTTTTATTCTTTTAACGTTCATGATCCTGTAGCTTTTTTCATTTTTAAGGCTTTTGTTCCTGAGAGGGAAGACACTCGCGAGCTAATGCTATTCCTATAGAGAGGTTATTTTCTAATAACTCGCTTACATTTCAACATTTTTAAATCTTTTTTTTTTCCAGTGAATAGTTGAGGTCTCTCCCCGTATCGCTCCTTTTTAGGTGCGTTCGTAATTATGTAAATACGTAGCACCTACAGTTGTCGCTCAGTCCGTCCGTCTGTCTGTCTGTCCGCATATAACAACGCCAAAACTACCCAACCGAATCGTTTGAAATTTAAAATACATAATAATTACATAATTTTGTCGAGTCGTTTCAAATTTTATGAAAATCGGATGGATAGATCGATTACAGAAACAATCAAAAGGATTCCGTTACATAACAGTCAATGGAGAAAAAAGTTTCAAATGCATTTTAATGTTGTTACACTCATTCGAACATAATAGAATTGACATGAATCTATGAAGTATATACTAAAATATAATTCTGTTCAATTTTTGATGCAAAGAATATTTATTATTAAATTACAGGGCCACACAAAAGTATTCCACTACATAATGCTATACGGGGAAACTTTGTTTGGGGCGTGTTTTAATTATATTAAACTTACTTCACATTTTATGAATATGATAATGTGATGAGGTGTAATAAAAATTACTTCTTGCATATTTACAAGAACGCAAAGATTTCGACCACTGTACTGTATCCGAAGTACGCTCTACTATATCAACAAGATCTGAATATCTTTAAAACTTCGTTACCGTACGAACGCACCTCGTTTGCTACGCTTCACGTGCAATTTCCAACTTGTTTACTTTTTGATTTTGGTTGCAGATATATTTTTTAAATGACACTTTCATTTTCGGAAACAGTTTTGAAAGTAAAACCAACTTTATGAAAATATCTTAATCCAAATCGAAAAAGTAAAAAAAGAGCGATCTGAAGAGGGACCTCATCTAAAAAAATATTCAGAAATGTCGAAATGCAAACGAGCTATTTTAAAATAATCTCTTCATAGTAATATCATTAACACGCGTGTATCTTCACTCGCAGGGACAGGAGCCTATCCTTTAGCTTTTCTTCTCATATTGCGACTCGCTAGCGGAAGCCAGGGTCAAAGATCCCGATCCACGTTCCGAATAGCCGAGTCTTTAGTGGAAGCCAAGTTGGAGAAAAAAAATCAAAAATTGAAACCAGACAAATTCGAAAGGAAAATTGAAAGAAGCCTGGGCTGGAGGCTCTGAAGCTACCGAACGACCACAACTGCGGGTTATTATTATTAAACAATTAGCTAACCATTTGCATTGGACAAACAGGAATCTGAATCCGGTAAAGTTAAATCAAGTAAAGTTTCGTGATCCGAATCTGAATCTAACATGTCAAATTGATTAGAATTTCATTTTCCAAATAGTTGTTATAATGTGTTAAATTACTCTTTTTTTTTTCTTCTGCTCTTTAATGAATAAATATTAAAAAAAAAAAAAAAAAAAAAAAAAAAAAAAAAAAAAACACATATGACGAAACGCAATTTTTGCCTTGTTTTTAAATACAAGATATATAATATAAACTTTAAAATGTTCAGGTTTACTTAAAAACTGAGAAAAATATTCTCTGAGGATGAGCCTGATTAAAGGCTTGAAAGCGCTAAGATGACTATCAACATCTATATTTGATTATTTTAATCGTCTTTTAAGTAAAGCGAACATTTTAAAGTTTATATTATATATTTACTTAATGTAATTTGTAATAAATGTAATATATTTACTTAATGTAATTGTAATAAGATTTTTTACAATATCGTATTATTTGTGTTTTACAGCTGTTGACTATTTTAGTATGCGTGGTTTGGCGTGTAATTACACTTTTACAAACTTTGCAGTAGCTTAAATGAACTTTTAATTTTGCTGTATATTAGCTGCAACCCATAAGATGGTGAAATTTCCCTCCAAGATTTAGAGCTTCGTTTAAAACGACTCTGGTTAACTCCAAACGTGTTGGATCAAGATTTCCCCATTTTATAATTGTAACTTACAGCGGCACCAAAAACTTTTTCAACCTATCCCAAAACTTTTAACAATGTAATGACATCGGCAATAACGTATACAAGCTGTAACCATAAAGAATATTTAGCGATTTATCATTTGTGCTCGGCTAACGAAACAATGCCTTTAAATATATATTTTTTTAAATTATAATTAAGTTCTATAAATATTAAGATGTTCTACTGCCTTCGTAAACACGCGTCTGAACCTTTATAGGATAGATGTGCCAGTAATGGACCACCTTCCAGTAATAGGCCACCTCGCACTTTTTTGGTTTATTAATAAATAATAGTTAAGCTTTTATTATTTTTTTTCTGAACTCCACCTTGCATGCTTTATAAGCTGGATTATTTTTTTTACACTTTTCTTCAAAACAATTAGGAAGCAGAAAATAAAGTTTCACAGTTTTTCTGTTTTTCACTGAAAATCTTAATGAACATGCTAAGAGCTGACTTTACTTACTTAGTTTATATCTTTTTTATTTTTCCGTAAAAATTGAATGTTTTTGTTTGGTTAGAAATATAAAACATTGAATTTAATATACCAATCGCCATTTACAAAATTTTATTTATTTTTAAGATTTTAGGAGAGGTGGTCCATTACTGGATTGCTTATTTCGGGATTTTCCTGTAATGGACCACCCAAGTGACCAATACAAAAAGTGTAATTTCAGTAGAGATAAAACCCATTTTTTGATTTAACTGAAAAACTAAATAATCAAATTTAATACTTAAATTTTACCTATTAGAATTTAATAAAGGCAATTTCTTTATAAATAGCTGTTTTTAAAAAGTCATTCAAAATTGGTAGAACACTTGACAAAATCTAGATGTGTCGTTACAAGAGAAGTTGTTTTAAGTTGGTCCAGAAATGTAAAACCATATTTGGAAGAAGATATTATTAATATTTTCTTCCGAATTCTAAAGCATACAGAGAGAATTTTCAATAAGGTTAAAACAAGGTTTTTTTGTGCTTTTAAAACAAGAAAACTTTTGGGACCAAAATCAGTTAAAGACGTGTATTATGTAGTACCAAATAACGAAAAAGAACAAATCACTGTTATGGGATGTTTTTCAGCAAATAATGAGATTGTTCCATTTGTGATAATATATCCATATAAGCATCTCTGAAGGGAAATTGTGTAATCAATCTGTGCCAAATTGATGGGCTATATGATTCTCTGAAAATGGTTGGATAGTGCAAGAACATTTATCATTTTAAATGCATTCTAAAATTCCATATTGAATAGTTTGGACTATCGGAAAGTGATGATAAAATTGAAGATCTGTTATTTATATTTCATAGTTGCACAGCACATCATTTAGATAATCATATGAAAGAAGATTAGAGATTTTTTTTTTTTTTTTTTTTTTTTTTTTAATGCCTTATTTTACCTAAACTTGATTTCAGTAAAACATTGTCTTTATCTTATATTTCCTTTAAATTTAAATATTTTGTTTTACATCTTTACAATATAAATCCTTTAATGTTAGTTAATAATAAACAGTTAATAATATCATCAATATTTTGTTTTATATCCATATTATAAATCCTTGATTATAATAAATCCATAACTTAAATTTAAATATTTTGTTTTATGTTTTTTCATTATAAATCTTTTAATGTAATGAATTTCTATCTTAAGTTTTAATATTTTGTTTTTTTAGTATGATTTCATTAAGTTCTGGAGCAAAATAGAATTGAAACAAGTTGGAAATTGCAGGTGAAGCTTAGCAAATGAGCTGCGTTCGTACGATAACGAAGTTTTAAAAATATACAGATCTTTCTGATATAGTAGACAATACTTCAGATACAGTACAGTGGTTGAACTCTTTGTGTTCCTATAAACATACAGGAAGTAATTTTCATTACACCTCAGCAACGTATCATATTAATAAAATGTGGCACAGTTTAATATAATTGAAACATGCCCCAAACAATGTTTCCCTGTATAGCATTATGTAGTGGAATACTTTTGTGTGGCCCTGTAATTTAATAATAAATATTCTTTGCATCTCAGATTGTACAGAATTTATATTTTAGTATATATATACGTTTCATGTCAATTTTATTACGTTTGAATGAATGAAACACCATTAAAATGCATTTGCAACTTTTTTCCCCATTGATTGTAATGTAACGGAATACTGTCCCTATAATTGATCTATGCATCTGATTATCATAAGATCAGAAATGACTCGACAAAATTATGTAATAATTATATGTTTTAAATTTCAAACAATTAAAATGCATTTTAAACTTTTTTCCCCATTAACCGTAATGTAACGGAATCCTTTTGATTGTCCCTGTAATTGATCTATAAATCCGATTTTCAGAAAATTTGAAAGGACTCGACAAAATTATGTAATAGTTATGTATTTCAAATTACAAACGATTCGGTTGGATAGTTTTTGCGTTGTTATATGCGGACAGACAGACAGACGGACAGACAGACAGACGGACAGACAGACAGACAGACGGACGGACTGAACGACAAGTACAGGTGCTACGTATTTACATAATTACGAACGCACCTAAAAACAATTATCTGTTATTTTTTGTAGGGTGGCCCATTACTGGAACATAGGCGGTCCATTACTGGAACATAGGTGGTCCATTACTGGACTTTTGGGTGTTTAAATATATTTCTATTATTTAAAATTAAATTTTTATTTCTATTGGGAAATGTAACTATGGGATTAGTTAAATATTGTTGAAAGATTAATCTAATATGAAAAAAATTGGAATACAATAATTATAACTATTAATAAAAAATTATCTTTTAGAGAAATTCCTTAAGGGGGTCCATTACTGGCACATCTACCCTATATACATATATATTTCTATAATTCTATCAGATAGCGAATAAAAAATCTATCACAAATTTCCATCTTTACATATAAACTTTAAAAAAAAAAAAGGATTCAAACTGCGGGTTGTAAGATTTCTGGCTGCAGCAGAGTTCCAAATTAAATAGTCCTTCCGGCAATGCCGGGAGGAAGAGGTAGCTTTCATATACATACTTATTTATTTATTCTATGTTAAGTTATATAAATCAAATATACGAAGCTCAAAATAGTGGAACACGATTGTGTAAGATTGAATACTAGTTTTTGTCAATACTGAATATTAATAGGAATTTTTAGAAATTAGTCATCTTTTATGCAACCTGGTTTTATTTTAAGCGATTTATAGGGCCGCCAAATTCCACGATATCCATTTTAAATCAGCATGATGGATAAAAAAAAACAATGAGCTTGATCGAAATCTTAATTCATGTGAACATCCACACTCACATCGAAATCGATTAATATATACGCGTGCTGTCGCGGGCAAATTGACTTTTTTTAAAAAAATGTCACCCACATTAGAAACTCAAACTGCTATATCCCAGGCGATTTTCAAGGTAAAGACAAAGCAAAAAATACTCCAGAATTCATTATTAGGATAAATAGTTTAGAAAGAATTTCTAATTTTTTGTTTATACATCATTATACATTTAAAAGATTTTTGACAAATTTAAGTGGCCGCCATTTTGAAACAAGATGGCGGATAAAGTTGGCTCAACTCGGTCAAGACATTCGTATGTACCATGAACACACGGAGTTATATAGAAATCAGCTTATAAATATGCGTATTAACGCGTGACAAATTTCAGACCGTTCCAAAATGTCAATCTCACTGGAAATCGAAAGTGCTAAAACTCAGCCATTTTTCAAGATATAGATGAAACAAAAAATGCTCTGGAATCTTTGTATCAAGGTCAAAACACAAAAGAAAAATCTTTTTCAATTTCTTATTTTTTTGCACCTAATTTTAAAATTTAAATTAAAAAAATAATAATATTCCGCCATTTTGAAACAAGACGGCGGTTGGAACTGGCCAACGAACTCGGTCCAAGCATAAGTATGTCTTATCAACGCACCAAGTTTCATCCAAATCGGTGTATAAATGCGCATGTTATTACGTGACGAAAACCAGATCATTTCAAAATGTGAGCAACACTAGAAATTAAAAGTAATATAACTCAGACACTTTTTAAGATACTGACGAAACAAAGAGCGCTTTGGAATCTTTGTATCAAAATCAAATGCATAAAAGAAAAATCTTTTTCAATTTCTCACTTTTTTGTACCTAATTTCAAATTTTAAATTTCTTTTAAAAAAATTTAAATGGCCGCCATTTTTAAACAAGATGACGGATGGAACTGGTTACCGAACTCGGTCCAGGCTTTATTAAGTACTACGTACACTTCAAGTTACATCCAAATCGATTTATAAATACGAGTGTTATCACGTGACAAAAATCAGATCGTTTCAAAATGTCAGCCATAAGAAAAATTCAAAGTGCTATAACTCAATGATTTTTTAAGATATAGATAAAGTAAAAAGTGTTCTAGAATCGGTGTTTTAGGATCTAACACATAAAATTAAAATATTTTTCAACTTTTAATTTTTTCGCATTTAATTTTAAATTTCAAATTTTTTTAAATGGCCGCCATTTTGAAACAAGACGGCGGATGATGTTGGCCAACGAACTCGGTCGAGATATTTGTATGTGCTATGTACATACCAAGTTTCATTCAAATCGGTTTATAAAATAGTTAGTTATAGCATGACAAAAATCAGATCGTTTCAAAATGTCAGCCATAAGAAAAATTCAAAATGCTATAACTCAATCATTTTTTAAGATATAGACAAAGTAAAAAGTGTTCTGAATATGGTGTTTTAAGATCTAACACATAAAATAAAAATATTTTTCAACTTTTAATTTTTTCACATTTAATTTTAAATTTAAATATTTTTTTAATTTTTAAATGGCCGCCATTTTGAAACAAGATGGCGGATGATGCTGGCCAACGAACTCGGTCGAGATATTTGTATGTACTATGTACCTACCAAGTTTCATTCAAATCGGTTCATAAATACGTTAGTTATCGCATGACAAAAATCAGATATATATATATATATATATGGTTATATATATATATATATATATATATATATATATATGTCAACATTTGAACGGAGGGTGGTTTTGGGGTCTGGGGGTCATGATCGGTGAAAATATAGCAAAATTTTCTGGAAGTGCTTTCCTCCGGACGGCTGCAATAAGTAGCTTTTTACTTTTTGTAATGAAAGCTACCTAAAAGTTCATTTTGTAACCCAAAAAGTGTTTTTTTTTTTTTTTTTTTTTTTTTTTTTTTAATGGCAGATTTTTAATAACATTAAAACAATCAAAACATCTTAGATAAACATAACATTACATCTGAGGGGTTTTGCCTGTTTTTATGTTAGTAAGAATCTGCCCTGTTTTGAACCATTTTGGGTTAACTACTCTGGGTACACATACTGTACCAATTTGGGAACACTACTGTACCCAGAAATCTTACAACCAAATTTGAACCTTTTATTTTTACCATAAACAAAGTTAAATTAAATAGAGAAGTGTAAAAATTATTTTACCCAAGAAAATGACTGAAAGTTCCACGAAATTCGCTAGAAAAAGATCATAATAAAATATCTAAATGCATTGTAGTATCCGCCACAGTAACGTAAAATAATCCGAGTTCGATATACCAAATATTTGAATCACTCCATGCAGAAAAGGACTTAAGTCACCTAATTCGCAATACTGAGTTAACCTCGGATTTTTGTTCTTATAGGGTACACCCACGTTTCCATATGCAAAAAGGGAATTCAGTTTCACATCATTACACTGTCTAAACACAATTCAAATTTCAGTATTCTATGTAGTAAGAGCTCAAAATAACAATTCTTTTTTTTCAGTTTTCACAAAATTAGGTTTAGTCGAATGAAGCTATTTTTGCATAAGCCATTCATTTCTACACTATATGGCGAAAGGTAACCGGTCACTTGCAATTTCAGACATTTTGTTAAATTTTTAGAAAAATACATGAGAAATTATCCCAAAACTCTAAGTGTGTAACCATAATAATACAGGTCATACATTTCCGTGGAGATTTTTTCCCGAAACTCCATAGGGGACCGTCAACAAATTGAAAAAGAATGAATATCTTTTGGATAACCCTGTCAAAACTAATGTAGCAAAAGAGTTCAATCTGTAGATTATGATTAAAAGGCTTATTGTAATAAACTGTGTTCCTTTTCATGCAGATAACATGTATATTCGTAGAAAAATTATGGTTTTTATAAAAACAGTCACAAATTTTTCCAAGTTTTTTTGCTTATAATTTGCAGAGTTCTTAAGGGTGTATTCCGATCCAAACTGCTTAATTTCAGATTTATTTTTAAATTCATTTTTGCTCTCAAATGCACCAGACTTTCAAATTTCCTTATGTAGAAACTACTCAAGGTGCCGTGATTATCGATTTTTTGATAAATGTAGAAAATATTGCAAAAAAGGCTTTCGAAAACGGCGTTTTGGACCAAATTTTCCGAAGCGGTAGATCTGCGAACGAAAAAAAAAGGGTCATACTAAGAAAATAATTGTTTATAAATCAAATTCTAATGAATTGAGCAACAAATGAAATCACACGGAATCTTATACGTCACTTCATAAATCATCTCACCAAGTAACATGTTTCTACTTCTAAAAATGAGTCTGAAATTGAATCGGAAATTTTCGAGCTGTTGAGAATGAAAAATCATTTTTACGAATACACCCATATTATAAAAATATATCTTATAAATAAATAATATAAATCTTAATATTCTTTTCCGAAAAAATGACAAAAAACACTATATACGATACCCTGTAAGCAAAAATAAAAAATAATAAAAACTGTTTGAAAAATGAGCAGGTTTACTAAATAATTTTTTATTACGCATGCGTGGAAGCAATCAAAATTTCATTTGCCTATTGTGTGAGCTAAATATATAGAGCAATTTTTGTGAAAGTCTCAAAAACATAGCTTGAAAATTCTGAAGTGATCGTCGATAGAATAAGCTCAAAATCTGTTGTTCCCAAATTGAAGCAAAAAATGAGGATTTGTATCCAAATATACTTGGCACATTGTGTATTCTATAATGACACTAATCAATGGATAAATGCATACAGCTCCTCTGCTTCATTTTGAGAATACCGGACTTTGAGCTTATTCTATCGGCAATCACTTTCAGAATTTTCAAGCTACATTTTACAAAAGTTTCTGTATACATTTAGCTAACACTATATCCAAATGAAATTTCGATAGCGCTCACGCATACGCAATGAAAAATTATTTAGTAAACCTGCTCATTTTTCATACAATTATTATTATTTTTCAATTCTGATTACAGGGTTGGGTAAGATGTTGTTCGTCATATTTTTACAAAAGATCATTATTTTATATTAAAAACCCTGCAAATTATAAACAAAAAATTGGAAAATTTGGGACTGTTTTTATAGAAACCTTAATTTCTTACGAGTATACATGCTATCCGCAAAAAAATGAACACAGTTTGTTTTAGTACAGCCACTTAATCATTATATCTACAGTTTGAATGCTTTTGCTACATTAGTTTTGACAGGGTTATTCAAAAGATCTTTGTTCTTTTTTCAATTTGTTGACGGTCCTCTATGGAGTTTCGGGAAAAAATCTTGTATAACCTGTACTATTACATTTACACACTTAAGCCGCTATCAGATTCACCAACATTTAGTAAGACTTTTGAGCCAACACTTGATTTCCTCCTACTTTTCGGGAAATATTCTCCCAACATCCAGTGTAATAGCAAACTGCAATGTCTCCCAGACTTTTTTCCACACGTTCAAAAAAATCTGGCCTAGCTTAGATTTTTCATCCAACATCGAACGTTTCAACGAATCAGAGATAAGCGATTGATACGAGTAGGCGATAAATGTTAACGCCTGGCACGAGTGAAACTGGTTTTACGGCTTTTCCGCCAAATTTTTCAAAAACAATTGTAAACCTTTGTCCCCCTTTGAACGGGAAAATGTTGGAGTTAAAATCCGCTGAAAAGTTTGTCTCGCCTAAAGTCCGTGGGTCTAATAGCAGCTTAGAATTACAGGATAATTCCCCGTGTGTTTTTCTAGATGTTTAACAAAATGTCTAAAATCGCAAGTGGCCGGTCTCCTTTGGCCATATAGTGTAGACCTACATCTATGAAAATTTACTTAAAAATACTAAAATATATATTACAAAAATGTTTAAATAAAACATCATATAAACTACAAAGACATTATTTCATAATGAAAATACATAATAGTTACTCACGTTACTGACGATCCCAGGCGGTACCACGTTTTGATTTATTGCGTCATGTTGCGTTTTATTAAAGCCTTAGAATTTTTTGAACTTCACTGCCAGAGACTATAAAGGTCAGTCCTCTCTTTTCAAGTTTTGTAGTGCAGAAATTTTAAGCTTCTTGCTCTGTTTTCGACAAATTCCAAACTTTCATGTTTATAAAACGAAAGGTAACGAGACAAACTTATTTAAAAGACAACAAGAAAAATTTAATTGTTTTCAAAAATTTAAATTTAAAAGATACTTTGCATAGTAATACACCTAATTGACATGCTTCTATTTCAGATTAGGATTTATTTTATTTAGCTTATTTTATTTATATTAGTTATTTTAGATTTTGTTAGATTTAGATTTTAATTTTGAAAACTGAATTTAAACTATTAATAATGTAAATGATTATTTATCTATTGAACCTGTTTCTAATTAGAACTTAAAATGATCTGATTCGGAACTCTACATTGTTAAAAATTTGACCCATTTGCTGCAGCGTCACTCCACAGCTTTTATAGAATATCTCTTTTATGACCAATGAGAATGCTCCATAACACAGTAAAGTAACCGTTTTCTATAAAAGCGGTGGAGTGACGCTGTAGCAAATGGGTCAATTTTTTTACAGTGAACTATTAAATATCATAGCAAACGCGGTAGCGTTTGGTATAATATGTTTAAGAAATAGAAAGTGCAAACGTCTTTTTGAAATTTCTGGCGAACCAGTTGACGTACGACAGTGATTTTGTTTTCAAAAGATAGAACTCGACGAGACGAATAAAATGATAGCATTTAAAAAATTATCGCAGTTTACTGTAGTTTTTTATTTAACTTTTAACGAAAAAATTAAGACGAAAAGTTCAACAAGCGATAGCTAGCGATCTTATGGATGGATTAACTTCGTTTTTGGCTTATTTTTATCGTCTTTATAAAACTTAGAACAGTTTTTTTTTTCATCTTTGTATTTTTGACGGTACCTAAGAAAATCGAATTTTTGTCTTAATCCTCCAGTTGAATATTACTTTTTGCTGTTGCGATTCTAGTTTTTTTTATTCATTGCCACTAAATTTAATATAAAAATTGTAATGTATGTATCATAATTCATTGAAATTAAACAAATCACGTGAAAAACATGGTTATTTGTTTTTATTGCAAAGCTTTCAATTTCAGTTCTTTAAATAATAAAGTTGTGAACGCGCTGTCATTTTTTTTTTCGACTCCATGATTATTTTTTCAAATAGCATGCATTTTACATGACAATGGGATGATTTTCTCGAGTACCCTAACATTTTGAATTTTATTAGCAGGAAAAAAAATGGGAAAAACACAAATACATCGGAAAAAACTACCTAGGAGAATCAAAATTTCTATTCAGGAACTAAATGTAAGCTTTTTAAATGAGTGAAACAAAAACTTCACATTCTGCCCATACCTTAAATACCATTCAATTGATTTTAAATAACGATATGATGTCAAATACGCATCAGGGAACCTAACTGATATGATAGCCGGGCTATTGTTGTTTATTAAAAAATAACTTTTTATTTATCTTTATTTAATTTTGTTAAATTTTATAAATTATTTCATTCTATAGTTATTACTTAAACTTTTCAGTACTACTTGATTATCCCGTCGACCAATTTCACCAAATTGTACAAATCATCCATTTAATCACCAAGTTATGCATATGGCATAATTTTTATTTTAATTAACGAAAGAAGAAATAAATTAGTAAAACATCAATAAAAGTACAAATAAAAAGTCTAATTCAAAATCACATTATGACATAACACACATGGGTAACCTATTTAATGTAAACTGAATGCAACATTTATGATAATCCGTTATTGGCATTTAATTTTATAATCTGGCGATAATTTTTTGGACGACGGGATAATCAATTAATACCCGCTTTTATTCATTATTATTTACTTTTTAAAATAATAGAAAATAGTTGATATATGTATTACTTGGTTATCCCGTCCACCAAAAAACCATCGCCAAACTATAACATTAAATGCCGATAATGGATGATTGTGAATGTCGCATCCAATGACATTAAATACGATGCACGTGTTTAAAACGCCCTTAAGGGATTTTTATTTCGACTTTTTATTCGTATGTTTTATTAATATCATAGCAAACGCGGTAGCGTTTGGTATAATATGTTTAAGAAATAGAAAATGCGAACGTCTTTTTTAAATTTCTGGCGAACCAGTTGACATACGACAGTGATTTTGTTTTCAAAAGATAGAACTCGACGAGACGAATAAAATGATAGCATTTAAAAAATTATCGCAGTTTACTGTAGTTTTTTATTTAACTTTTAACGAAAAAATGAAGACGAAAAATTCAACAAGCAATAGCTAACGTTATTATGGATGGATTAACTTCGTTTTTGGCTTATTTTTATCGTCTTGATAAAACTAAGAACAGTTTCTTTTTTCATCTTTGTATGTTTGACGGTTTCTGAGAAAATCGAATTTATGTCTTAAACCTCCAGTTGAATATTGTCTTTTGCTGTTGCGATTGTAGTTTTTTTTTTTTTAATTCATTGCCACCAAATTTAATATAAAAAATTGTTATGTATGTATCATAATTCATTCAAATTAAACAAATCTCGTAAAAAACATGGTTATTTGTTTTTATTGCGAAGCTTTTAGTTTCAGTTCTTTAAATAATAAAGGGTACTTATGTATTAACGCCACCGCAGCAGAACTTGTGCTAATGCGCTAATAAAGAGCAATCTTGTTTTTCGCACGTGCACAAAAATAATGGCATCAAAAAATGAGCAAAAAAATGCACTAAAAGGTACTAAAAATACACTAAAAGGCACTAAAAACATTAAAAAAACACTAAAACACTAAAAAAATGGCGTCAAAAATCAGCAAAAAACAAGGCAACAAGGAATCCAAAAGATAACTGCGGTGGCGTTAATACGTAAGTACCTAATAAAGTTGTGAACGCAGTGTTATTTTTTTTTCGAATCCATGGTTAATTTTTCAAATAACATGCATTTTATCTACCCATGGGATGATTTTCTCGAGTGTCCTAACATTTTGAATTTTAGACTAGCGTCAAGACCCCGCCCCAAACTTTGGCTCTTATCACAAATGCACCCAAGAAATTCCCCATGCTGCCGATAATTTCCCTTTTTTAAACGGAAGATATGGTTTTTTGATTTCCGTTTTTTGACGATACTACAAATAAACAAACAAACAGGCAGAGAGACAAACAAACAAACCGACAAACAAACATACAAACAGACAAACAGACAGAAAAAAACAAATAAACAAACAAACAAACCGACAAACAGACAAACAAACATACAGACAAATAAAAAAACAAACTGACAAACTAAAAGACAAACAGACAAACAAACAAACAAACGTAAAAACAAACAAACCTACAAACAAACAAACAAACTGACAAACAAATAAACCGACAAACAAACAAACACAAGTCAATACAAACAAACCGACAAACAGACAAACAAACTGACAAACAAATAAACCGACAAACGAACAAACCGACAAACGAACAAACAAACCAACAAACAAACAGACAGATAGACAAAAACAGACAAACAAACAGACAGACAAACGAACAAACCGACAAACAGACAGACGTACAAAAATAAACAAACAGACAAACGAAAAAACAGACAGATGAACAAAAAAACCGACAAACAGACAGACAGACAGACAAATAAACAAACAAATTAACAAACAAACAAACAGACAAACAAACCAACAGACAGACAGACAGACAAACAAACATCGCTGGATCCCCGAAACTTGCTGTGCAGGAATCACTAAAATGTACGAAACTCGCCAACGCCGCAATCACTAACGTGTGTATGAGCGCTGCGCGCCCATTAGAACAAAAAAAAAACAATCACTGGATCCACGAAACTCGCTGTGCAGGAATCACTAAAATGTATGAAACTCGTCAACGCCGCAATAGACGCTTTCAGTGTGACGTCAGACATGACACTTTGCTTGGATACTGACTCCAAACAAACGGTTGCTATGCTTCGTTTCTTATTAAATATAAATCGTAGGAATTGGTATCATTGTATATAAAGCATTAAACACTTGTCTGTGATATACAGCTAAAAAATGTGGCTATAATATCGAAACAAAATAGAAAATACAGCATAGCAACCGTTTGTTTGGAGTCAGTTTCCAAGCAAAACGTCATAACTGACGTCATGACTGAAAGCTTCTATCACTAACGCGTGTATGAACACTGCGCGCCCATTAAAACCAAAAAAACATCACTGGATCCACGAAACTCGCTGTGCAGGAATCACTAAAATGTACGAAACTCGTCAACGCCGCAATCACTAACGCGTGTATGAGCGCTGCGCTCCCATTTAAATAAATAAATAAACATTTAAATAAATAAAATTTAAATAAATAAATTTAAATTTATTTAAATAAATAAATTAATAAAATAAATTTAAATAAATTAATTAATTAAATAAAATAAATCCATTTAAATAAATAAATTTCTAAAATGAGCAAAATTGTTGTTATTAACGCAGGTATCAAACTATTAATCCCCATTTTCGGCAGCATGGGGAATTTCATGGGTGCATTTGTGATAAGAGCCAAAGTTTGGGGCGGGGTCTAGACGCTACTGAATTTTAGTAGTAGAAAAAAAATGGGAAAAAACAAGTACATGGGAAAAAAATATCTGAGAAAACCAAAATTTCTCTTCAGGAACTAAACGTAAGATTTTTTAATTATGATCATATAATGCCCTAATTTACATAAGGAAAAGATATAGAGTAAAACAAAAACTTCAGATTCTGTCCATATCTTCAATAGCATTCAATTGATTTTAAATAGGGATGTGATGTCAAATACGTATAAGGGTACCTAATTGGCAGTTATCGAAAACGAGGTGGAACCCGTCGAAATTCGACGAAAGAAAATCTTTAAGATGGAACTATTTATTGATTTATAATAAATCTACAAAATTAGTTGCAGAAAAAATACATCTTATACTGGCCAATCTAACTCTCAAACAAATATTATTTTAAGCTAAAATTAACAAAATACTACAAAATTCAATTATCCAAATTATTAAACAAAATAAAACCGAAATTCACCGGATTTTATAATAAACGATATTTGTAAAACAGTATACGCATTTTAATGTCGAATTTTTTTTCAGTTTTAAAAGAAAATGGAGGGATTCTGTTGTCACAATTATAAAATTAGAACTAAAAATTATAAAAAAAATTAATATCTCAAAAATAAATTGAGATACAGCTTTGAAACAAATTGCGTTTGAAAATAATTTTCTTTCTCTATACGACGATGCAAAAATTTAAACGGTACGATGTTTAGAAGTACAAAATTTGTAGTAATGAAAATTGGAAAATTGAAATTGCATGGGAAAGAATTGTGCCTTTTAATTTCTATTTTTTGCCCCTTAATTTTAAGAGAAAATGGAGTGATTTTGTTGTCACTACTACAAATTTGCTATTTAAAACTATAAAAAAATTAATATCTCAAATTGAGATACAGCTTTCAAACAAATTGCATTTGACAGTGCATTTTTTTCTCTATTCGATGGTGTAAAAATTAAAAATATGCGATGTTAAGAAGTGTAAAATCGACAGTAGCCAAAAGTTGCAAAATCGAAATTGCAGGGGGAAAGCGTTGCCATTCGCAAAATGATGTATGCGTTACGCACAGATACGTTTGACCTTTATAATATAGATTTTGTTATTTTGTCTGATATGATAACCGGGCTAATGTTTATTAAATATATATATATATATATATTTACCTTTATTTAATTTTGTTAAATTTTATAAATCATTTCATTCTGTAGTTATTAATTAAACTTTTCAATACTACTTGATTATCCTGTCGACCAAACTGTACAAATCAATTTATTTAGCATGTAATTCATATTGGCATAATTTTTATTTTAAATAACGAAAGAAGAAATAAATTAGTAAACCATCAATAAAAATACAAATAAAAAGTTGAATTCAAAATCACATTACGGCATAACAAACATGCGTAACCTACTTAATGTAAACTGAATGTAACATTTATGATAATCCGTTATTGGCATTTAATTTTATAATTTGGAGATAATTCTTTGGTCGAAGGGCTAATCAATTATCACCGGTTTTTATTCATTATTATTTTCTTTTGAAAATAATAGAAAATAGTTAATAGAGGTACTACTTGGTTATCCCGTCGACCAAAAAACCATCGCCAAACTATAATATTATATGCCAATAATGGATGATCGTGAATGTCGCATCCAATGACATTAAATACGATGCACGTGTTTAAAACGCCATTAAAGGATTTTTATTTCGAGTTTTTATTTGTATTTTTTATTAAGATTCTACAAATTATCTTTTTGTGTTATTTAAAATGAAAATTATATCTATATGTATAATTTCGCTATGAGTTTGGCAATTCATATTGTTTGGCGAAATTGGTGGACGGGATAACTAAGTAGTACCTTAATATATATGTATGTAATTGAAGTCTGAAAACTAAGCTTTTGCGAAATTGGCGTCAGAAGAATATCGCACAATGTCGAGCATTTATGGCATCTGTGCTAAGAAAGCATCAAATGAAAAAGCACATGGTGATGCAAAAAACTTTTGTGATGGTGTGAAGTTAATGTAATATTTACGATCAGCAATTATTGGCATTTAAAAGTATTTTTGCTTGAGATATTGTCGAAAAAGCATTGCGAAGATATACTTTCCCTCTCCCTTCCATTTCCAAATGTACTAAATTTAAAATTATGGAAAAAAAATCCGAGTTTACTTAAAACCGTGCGTACAAATTATCGTAATTATCCTAATTTTTCTAATAGAAATTCTCAATTTTCCGTTATTAACAAACGCTACTTTAAAATCGCAAATTTAATCGGCTAAACCGCCACTGAATATATAAATAATGCCATATTTGCAAACTTATCGGTCAAAAAACAGTGGAACCTTGGTTTACGGCCCCCTCTGTTTTTGACAAGTTCGGTTTATGACCAACTTCAGTGATCAAAATTTTACTCTTTAGGCGTAGGATAACTCGATTCGCGACCAAAGTTGTCGAATAGTTCAGTTGGCAATCCTCACATAACTCTTGTTATAAGTCAAGTTTGGAGTAAAGTGCGCGTATCAGAGTGCTTTGTGACCTTCAGTACAGTAAAAAATTTACCTTATTGTTTTAATTTTAATCAGTTTTTCGAAAATTTTAGCCTTTATTATGACTTCTAAGAATGAAAAAGCGTTTAGTGATAGCAGTAGTAAGAAGCTTAAGAGAATTACTGATTAATTATGAAAAGAAGTAGTGACAAAACTTAAGAACGATGATAGTGTAATCAAAATTGCTAAACAATACGGTGTAGATGAACCGTCAATTACTCCGATTATAAAGAACTAGTCGGATGTGGCAACCCCAAAACTATTTTCTATCTCATGCATTTAATGCGTCAAAATTCATTATTACAATGCCAAAATCAAATGACAATCATATGCTCACCGTGAGGATTCTAAAGACATGAAATTCCGCACATTAGTTTTTGAAATAGGAGTGTTGCGGATATCGGGAAAAATACAGCATACATGCGACATTTGTTGGGAGATTTGCCCAAAACACGCAATGAGCAATAATATAAATCAAAGTGTGTCTAAATCTCAAGTTTGATGAAAATTTGTGCATTAATTCCTGCGATAGAGATATTGTGATAATCGGAACAATTCAGCATAGCAGCGCCATGTGTTTGGTTATTGAAACCAAAACGTAATCAAAGCCAATTCATATAAAGATTAACTGAATTTGAAGTTTGATGAAAATCCGTGCGTTAATTCTAGAGATAGAACTATTGCGAAAATAATGAAAAATGCAACACGGTTAAGCCATATGTTGAACGATTTAAATCAAAATGTAAACAGCATCAATTTATATCAGGGATTACCTGAATAATTTTTTTTAATCCCATGCATTAGTTCTTGAGATAGAGTGCCCAAAAAATTTATATCACATACAGAAAGTCAGATACAAGAATGGATTATGATCGTGAAATGAGGTTCCACTGTATATTATATAAAAATTTAATTACAGTTGGTGATTTATATGTTAATTTTACAAATAATACTAGAAATGAATTTTCAGTATATTTTCATCCTTGGTTTGGCGTAAATCTATTAAGTCTGTATTTCGAGCGACTTTCTCCAAGGAAGATAATTTAACCTATAATTTCCCTGAAAATGTCCTAGAATATTATTCAATAATTGGAATAAGCTATTCCAATAGATACCAGGAAGGAGAAATTAAAATATTTTACTTAATTTTTTTTTTTTTTTTTTTTTTTTTTTTTATTTAAATGGGAAAATTCGTTTTTATGTGCATTGACTATAAAATTATGCTTAACAACCTTTGGGTGCCATGATCACAAAAATCTCGCTAATGGCGGAAATATTTCATATTTATAACATCTGATTTTTAAAACAAGTAGATAGGAATGCCACGAATACTATGTGAAAAGAATAAAAATTTCTATTCGCATTATTTTTCTACAAAATATGTATTATCTAAAATTAATTGAATCTGTCAATTTCTGTACGAACAAATTAAAATTAATTTCGTTTTTTCACGTTTTTTGTCCATTGATTAAATAGTTCAATATTGAGCGAAATAAGAAAAAGTACTGGGAATATTTAAAAGCAACTGATGTTTTCTTATATTCAATATATAATTATCAAAAAATTTAAATGACTAGTATTAAAAAATGCTCTGACGAGCACCAAAAAAGGTTAATATGTTTTAAAGTATGAAAAAGTGTTTGACAAGAGCTTCTAATTGAGAATGAGAAAGAACAAAGGGTCCCTTCTTGGCTGCAATTCACTGTCAATGCCAAATTTGAAAAAATCATATTTGCGCTTTTTCATATAAAAGAAATCAGTCATTGTTACGATAAAATTGTGTAGTGTAAAGGCATAATTAGAAAAGACACAGCGTGATTAAACATGAATGTAAAGCAAAATAGGGCTAGAAACCATAGTTCCCGCAGCCAGTGTTGAATTCAGGCACTTTTCTCCGGGAGGGTCGTCTGTGGCTTCGGGGGTGGACACAATAGAGTTCTAAGGGGATTATACTTTTTTACCATTAAAAACACAAAATTTCAAATTTTATTGGGGAGGGGAAGGGGAGCATTTGATACCTTCGGTAGGGAATGTCCCCCCGCCTCACCTCCTGCATTCAACACTGCCTGCAGCGTATCACATTCACGCAGTCCCACCATAAACTGTCGCAGTGTAAAACAGCACAGAAAACTGATTTGTAGTGCAGTTGCAGTGCAGAGTCAAAAATGCAGTTAACATGTAAAGCACGATTGAAAGTTTTACTAGAAAGTAAAGATAGAAAGTTTTACGCAAATTTCTTTTATATGGAAAAAGCGCAAATATGATTTTTTCAAATTTGGCATTGACAGTGAATTGCAGCCAAGAAGGGACCCTTTGTTCTTTCTCATTCTCAATTAGAAGCTCTTGTCAAACACTTTTTCATACTTTAAAACATATTAACCTTTTTTGGTGCTCGTCAGAGCATTTTTTAATACTAGTATATATATATATATAGATTATACTAATACGTAATTGGATGCGGCATTGCTATATTATTGAGTAAATGCAGCATAATAAATAAATTAGGAATCGAATTTATTATGAGTGTTAAAACATTTAATTGGAATTCTTAAAAAATCAATTAATGAATTTTATCTATAAGTTAAAATGTTTCTGGCACATTAGAATGTTGGCACATAATAATTTTGAAATTTTTGGCATGCATACTTATAAAAAGGTTCGCCATCTCTGACCATCTCTAGTATGCATAATATCTAAACTGAATACTAACAATCTTAGAAAATTAATAAATCTCCAAATAAATACCATAAAATAAAAAAGAAAAGAAAACAAGAATGACATGTAACTTATATTTAACTATTTATTTATGACCCATTTTGTAATTTAAACTATTTACTAGTACTTCCTGTATTTTTGCAATATATTTTCATCTATTAAAATATTTTAATTAAATATTTTAATTGAAAGTTTTCCACATTAAAAAAAACACATATTTAAGCTAATATCTTTTATCCCAGCTGTTTAATGATGATTAAAAAAAGGCTTATATCTAATTAAAAACGTTAAATATTTTAAAGAAAAACATTACAGTTAAGAAGGAGTTACAACATCATTGCTTCGTGAGATTCTAATTTAATTTTATCCTTTTTTTTAAGGAGGAAACAAGTGGACTGAGATCAACAATTCACTGTAAACTAATTCATAAAGAAAAAGAAAAAACTCCTTTGTGTAGAAAATTTAAAAGATTAATTAATTTTGGCACAAGCATTTTATGTTAAATATAAAATATCCTTGCTGTACTAAACTTCCGATCAAAGTGATTCGATGCGAAAAATATTAACAAGATTTAATTAAATTTTTAACACTTTGAAGTATTCTTTGAATCTTTAAGGACTTACAGACTTGTAAAAAAAAACTTATTTTGAAGAAGGGACTTGTCTGAAATTGCATAAAATAATTCAGTGTTACAACTTCCGGATAATAATTTAATTAATATTTCTTTAAAAATTAATTAAAATACATACACACACACACACATATATATGTCTGTGTGTGTGTGTACACTGTAAAAAAACAAGTTGGAAATTGCACGTGAAGCGTAGCAAATGAGGTGCGTTCGTACGATAACGAAGTTTTAAAATATTCAGATCTTGCTGATATAGTAGAGCGTACTTTGGATACCTTATCGTGGTCGAAATCTTTGTGTTCCTGTAAATATGCAGGGAGTAATTTTTATTATACTTCATTAACGTATATCTTATTCATAAAATGTGAAGTAGTTTAATATAATTAAAACACACCCCAAACAATTTTTCCCAGTATAACATTATTTGGTGGAATACATTTGTGTGGCACTGTAATTTAATAATAAATATTCTTTGCATCAAAGATTGTGCAAAATGTATTTTTTACTACATATTTCATAGATTCATGTCAATTCTATTATGTTCAAATGAGTGTAACACCATTAAAATGCATTTGAAACTTTTTTTTCCCATTCACCGTAATGTAACGGAATCCTTTTGATTGTCCCTGTAATTGATCTATCCATCCGATTTTCATAAAATTTGAAATGATTCGACAAAATTATGTAATAATTATGTATTTTAAATTTCAAACGATTCGGCTGGGTAGTTTTTGCGTTGTTATATGCGAACGGACAGACAGACAGACAGACGGACAGACGGACGGACTGAGCGACAACAATAGGTGCTACGTATTTACATAATTACAAACACACCTAAAAAGGGTCAATCTACTAAAAAAATTTGAGTTTCTCTCAGTGATCCTTGCAATTACTAATTTTTTTTTTTTTTTTTTTTTTTTGTAATCTTACTCAGAATTACTAGAAAAAAGCTAGCAACGAATAGAGGTAATAGTTTTATATTTTTAATAGTTATTACTAAAACTACACTTGGTGTGGCCGTGATAGCCTAGTGGTCATATCACTGAACGCCAGGTTGAAAGGTCCCGGGTTCGATGTTCGACACCACCAAAGACGAACCGAGTATATACTGTGCAAGTACTCGTAATGATCTCAGGACTTTCCCTCCCCTTCAGAAGCATATCAAAATTGAGCAGGCGGCGATGTTTGATGCTGCCATCTATTGAGGCATTGTCGAAAATCTTCCGCTGCAGAGGTCTGTCTTCTTACCCACTGAATGCAGTTCAATGGAAGCTACTGCCCTTCGGGCACACGTCGACAACAAAACTCATTTGGTGGTTCTCGCTAAAAAATTTTATGTTCTTTATACGAAAAATTCATTTATACAGTTTACAAAATAAATGTTTGTTTCACTTGCTAAAATTGCGTTTGGAATAGTTAGTATGAATCTGTGAGTAATAGTTACTAAAAATAATTTTGGAGCTGTTACGAAAATTTGCTTGATGGCTTATACTAAAAAGTTTTAAGTTAGTTATACAAAAAATTATTTTGTTCAGTTTACAAAAGAAATGCTTGTTTCACTTGCAAAAAAAAAAAAAAAAAAAAAAAGTTTGGAATGGTTACAATTTGTACTTTGAGTAATGGTTACTAAAAAATTCTGTGGAATACAAATTTACTAAAAAAATTTTAGTAACCTCATGAAATTTTTTTTTACAGTGTGGGGCAGAAAATATCAGGCACTTAAAGACCTCATATTTTATCCGCTATTCGGGGGTGCATGCGATTCAGAGGCTAAAACATAGAAATACAGCATAGTGCCGATTATCCAGACGCCAATTAACCGGATCGATCAAGGACCATTACATTTTTTCCCGTATTCTCCAAACTTTTTTAAGTGAAACTTCTTTAGGAGCTATAGGGTAAATTTGGCTAAATGTTTGGAACGTTAACTATTAAGTAACCATTCCTATTCCTGAAATAATGAAATTGCTGTGAAAATCAAAGAAGAAAATGCATAAAATCAACTGAAATTTCATTTATATCACGCAAGAATCCCGCATATATATATATATATATATATATATATATATATATATATATATATTCTCCTAGGAAAATCCTTATTTATTTTTTCTCTGCAGAAAGTCCAAAAAATGCTAGACAGATTATTCCCCTCTCTCCGGTCGTATTTGTTCGTATAGTGTATGTATATATACATGTATATTAATTTGCATGTGCACTTCTATGTATTACTTTGCACAAATTTTGTCAATAATAAAATTTTTAAAAAACTATACGAAATAACTTCGAAATGCGCCATTTGTGATATGTGAAAATATGCATTACTACAATTAATAGTCTTAAGCATGGAAATATTGTGAATAGAAGTTATCTAAAAAACATTGCCGTAACCATTTGATTAAGTTGTCCAGTTATCCGGATTTTTCCTTAACCGGATTGCTTTCGGTCCCAAGCAGACCGAGTAATCGGCGCTCTACTGTATATGGATGTTGGGAATTGAAAAGTATTCTCTAATTAGAGATGTCTGCTATTCGGGAGTGACCATTATGATAGTTTTACTGTATATAACTGTAATAAAAACGGCTTATAATTCATAATGCCTTTTTTAGGGGGGTGGGGGTGAAAACGAACTCATACCTGCTATAATAAATTATCGAAGAATGAAAATATTGAAAAAATTGTAAAATCTGTAGTAGAATTATCAAGACCAAATTTCTATCAATATCAAAAACATGCGCAGTTTCATCCCTTGTACAAGCACTACTAAGTTAAAAAGGTACATGATTTAGGCTATCATACATAAAGAATACAAAAAAAAAAAAAAAAAAAAATGAAAAAATAGAAACACACAAAATGAATAATATTTAAGTATTATTTGCGAATATATTCCAGAACTACGTATATAAAACGTGAAGCGCGCCTGCATTGCACGATAATCACAGTAAAAAAACCGGATGATTTTACGGACATTGTACTGGTAATCGAGACGCCAGTTAAATTCACTGTTTTTTAATGGAAAAATTCTCTAAATTTTTTTGTTTTTACCTGGAATTTATGGTAATTTTCCGTTAGAAAACACTAAATTGTACTGGCGTCCCGAATACCAGTGCAATATCCGTAAAACCGTCCGTTTTTCCTTTTTTTTTTTTTTTTTTTTTTTT
>OZ025290.1:368308800-368446440 GCA_964019185.1 Maratus speculifer | reverse complement strand
ACGATGCAAAAATTGAAGATGTATGAGATTTTAAAAAGCTGTAATAAAAGCTCATAAAAGTAAAATATAATCACCTGCTGCTACTACCATAGAACATTGACGTCAGCGTTGCGCCATGGCAGGTTTATTCTATATAATATAGAATAGATAGGTCGGATAAAATCTTTAAGCCTGCTATTGTCTACATGAATTGTAGCAATGAAATTTATTTCCTTTCAATGAATAATGAAACAGAAAAAATTCTTTTAAAGCTCAAGTCCAGTAAATGAAGAATATGCTGAAGTGTCACTCACAATTTCAAAAGCACTCTCAGATTTTTCGATAAATAATTCAGCTAATAGCTTTTTGTGATGCAAATATAATATCTTTTTAAGTAACTATTTTGTCAGAAAACATTTTTAAAGAAAAACAAGTTAGAAGGGGGACATCGTGACATTTTCGAATGATAAAACCTTTTTCTCAAAATAATCTGAATTCGTCACAAAAGGGTCAGGGGTTTCAGTAGAAATAATAGTAGATTAAAGAGAATCCAGCATAGATAAATTATATTTCTAATGAAGAAAATATGTAATACCTGTCAGAGTTAAAAATAAATACAAGAATATTGGTTGAAATCATAAAATGTATTCATTACATCATTTTATAATAATTAAAATAATAATTTAATAGTTTCCATACATAAAAAAAATATAAGACAAGTTATTTTTAAGGTTTCTTAAACAGTAGAAAAACTGTAAAGAAAGTTAAATTAAAATTTCCATACAAAACGCTTATTTATTACATTCATAACTTTAGTACAGAGAAGTGCAGGTAGTTGAACCTGAATGCATGGTATATTAAATTTGTACCTGCCCATTCTCCTCCTTACGTTGCAATAAGAATCCACACTAACTCAAAAAGACCCGGATGGCAATGTTAAGTCTGTCGGGTCATTCTTTTCAAATATCTAGCTCCAGTTTTAATACTTTTATACGATTCTTTTTGCATAGGACAGTTGAGGGTGGTTTACAACCGGGCTAGTTTTTACTTTTTTGATTTTGATTTCAGATTTTTTTAAAAATTAATTTAACTTTCGAAACCGGTTAGAACCGGTTCTGAAATTGAAATTATCGTAATATAAAAAAAAAATAACCAAAATCGAAAAAGTAAAAACTATTCCGGTTGTAAATTCTCTTCAGCTATACTATGAAAAAACAACATGCAAAAATATTAAAATTTGAGCATGATATTTGAAAGGAACGCCCCAATAGACTTAACGTTATCATCCGGGTCTTTTCAGTGACTAGTGTGGGTCCTTAAGCCCCCACCCATTTTAAATTTCGAATTTATTTCGACACACCTCTTGGAAAGCATTTACTGCTTATAAGTAATTACCAAGCCAAATTTTCAGATACTTTCTGCGATTACTCAGAAATCGAGTTTTAGAACGTTTTTAGAACGCTTTTCGTGCGTTTTAATCCCTTTTAAATTTCGATTTTTTTAAAGAAATGTTATTTGATTACGCTTATATCTAATAAGGAACAACCATGTCAAATTTTATGATTCAACTCTTCTCAATAACACAAAAATATTATTTTTAGAACGCCTTTTGCTCCGAAAACCATTCGGGGTAAAGGAAATCGACATACACCTATAGCCTATATATCTTATAGCAAAAGCTGTCACCATAATTTACATACTATTTTCTTAATCGGTTCGATATTTCTTAAGATTGCGTAGATATTGGAATTTCGAACTTTTTTTTTTTTTTTTAAGAATGCTTTTCCTGCATTTCCCCCTTTTTATTTATTTATTTATTATTTTTTTTTTTTTTAGGAAACGTTTTTACAGATAATTTATACCTTAAAAGTAACTGTCATTCCAAATTTCATGTTTATAGATCCTTCTGTAGCAAAATAACCACAATTTAGAACGCTTTTCGCCCTTTCAATCCCGAGGTGGCAGTGACATCGACGTAAAATAAAACCTATACAGGGTGTCGCAGAAGTAATTAGACAAACTTAAAGGTGAGGTAGGGGACATCACAAGGATTCAGAATTGGGTAGAATTATTGTCCGCAAAGACGCACCGATTCAAGGGAGTCTCGAATTTGATGTGACTTTGACCCCTCAGCTATTAGCATGAATAGCACGAACAGAACTTTTACTAGCATTATTTAAACTGACTAAAAACTTTTTAACTTATTCAAGTTGAAACGAATTAAATTATTCAAACGGCTTAAACGGTTAAAAATGTTTCAACAGGTTAATTAGTTTAACCTGAATCGTTTAAATTGATCAAACTGATTGAAATGTTTAAACCGTTTGAACTTATTAAGCCGTTTACTCAGTTCAAACGGTCCGAACAGTTTGAACCGATTAAACCATTTAAACTGTTCAAACAGTTTAAGAAGTTTGAGAAGTTTAAACGGTTTAATCTCTTTAAACTGTTTAAACTGTTTGAGCTGAGTAAAGAGTTTAATCTGTTTAAACTTTTAAACCGCTTGAAGAGAGCAAACGGTTTAATCAGTTTAAACTAATTAAACCGTTTGAAGAGAGTAAATGGTTTAAGCATTTCAGTAGATCAAGTGGTCAAAACGGTTTCATCAGTTCAAACTGATGAAAGTTTCAGCTAACTGCAGCTATGTTAAAATTGTTTGGGAATCGTTTTGACATCATCATATGTCCTGAAAACACGTTTATTTGAATTGTCACTTAATTAAATCAGACATATTTCAATAAACTAACAATATATCACGCAATTTACATTCGGTTAAATGAATCAACAGTCAAATGAATAAGGGTTTAATATCACACGACTTTCTTCTGAATAAATGGTAATCGAATCAAGAGCTTGCATGCCGTTTATAGGAAACAACATTACGGTCGCTTTTTTAGATCAAAGATATACCGAACCAACAGTTTTCAAATAAATAGTTAATTGAATCACACATTGGAATTTTATTTAAGCGTCTGATATTGAAATCAACATATGTCATCAAAATGCGTTTATATGAATCATCGCTTAATTAAACCAGAATTGATAACAATAAATTGACAGTATATCATGCAATTTATATTCAGTTATTGAATAAATAGTTATTAGAATAATCGTTTTACATCACAGCATTTTTTTAATGAATGGATAATTGAATCAAGTGTTTGCAGTAATTTGCATGAAACAGGTTGCGGTCGATTTTATGGATCAAAGATATACCCAACCAAAAATTTTCAAATAAACGGTTAATCGAATCACACATTGGAGCTTTCATTAAGCGTCGGATAATGACATCATCATATGCCATCAAAATACGTTTATTTGAACCGTTGTGTTTTCCTGCACCCAATCCTCCATATTTTCATACATTTGAGTGAAGGAAAACAAAATGGCAAACCTACTAATTAACTGCTAAAATCGAATTGTAAGTGTTTTTCACCGAGATATGACTAGGCAGACGAATTGCGCTTTAATACGCGAATCGAGATTTAGTTAATTCTGGAAATTCAGTCGTGAACTCTATCAGGGTGATTGTTTGTGCTGCCGCATTCCGGTTTATCTTATTTCAGACTTCTTGAGTCACTTGTTGATGCTTGAATGCACTAATGCAAATGCACTTAAGATGCCATTCTAGTCATTCACAGAGACTCAGATAATAATGTTTAGGTTATAGGGGCGTTATTTTCAACTGTCTCACTCAAATTGTGTTATTTTTACATGATTTTTTGCATAGGATAGATGAGGACGATCTACAACCGGGCTACTTTTTACTTTTTTAATTTTGGTTCTATTTTTTTCATTACTATAGTTTCAATTTTCGAACCACTTCTAACCAGTTCCAAAATTTAAAGTAATATTTTAAGAAAAATCGAAAAAGTAGTAATTAGCCCGGTTGTAAATCGTCCTCAGCTATCCTATGCAAAAAAAGTATGTAAAAATATTACAATTTGAGCTAGATATTTGAAAATAACACCCCCATAGACTTAACATTACCATCCGGGTCTTTCTGCGTGACTAGTGTAAGCTCTTAAAGAGCATCACCTGACTCTAGTGGTCTAATACGAAAGCCAATGTCACAACCTGTTTCTTAAGGGGACGGTGAACGTTAAAAATTTATTTTATTCATTTTTATCATAGCAATATGAAATTTTGTGCATATATATATTTCACCAACAGCATATAGAATACCTTAAAAAAATTTCCAACCTTATTAAAATTTGTAATTTTTTTGTAAAAATTTAAATTTTTAAACGAAATTTTAAAATGCTCCTCGTGTCTTAATTTTTTTAATATTTTCTTGCTTTTGCATTTTTATCACTTAAAACTATATTATAAACAAATTTGTGTGAGATTTTTTTTAATCTCTTGAATAGTTAATATTTTACAGATTTTTTTCTAAATTTCTTATCGATTTTCATCAAAATTTTGCCTTTTAATAAGTAAAAAATAAAATTTGACTATCTTAATGAAGACGAATTTTAAAAAGCTTACACAATTTCTTTTAAAATAATATCAGGATACTTCCTTATCAATTTTATAAATATTGATCAAAATTTAAGACGCAATGAGCAATTCAAAAATCTGAAAATGTTGAAAAATTTGTTTTGAGAAAAACAGATTTAAAGTATATAAATACATTTAATTTTTTTTTTATTTACTCCTTAAAACCTTCATAAATGATATTTTAATAAGAAAAAACTGTTTAGGTACTATTATATCCCAGAAATAGACCTTTTTTCTGACGATTTTGCTATAGATGATTTTGCTCAAATAAAGGTCCACTGTCCCCTTAAATCAGCCTCAAACGATAGATGGGTTATTGAAAAAAAGTTTATTTTTTCTCAATTTGTGGTTAAGATGTTTAGTCGAATATCCTGTACTATATTGAGTTAGGTGCTTTTCTAACTGAATAGGAAACATTTTCATATTTCCTAAAAATCTTAGTCATACTAAACTACTACGGCAAAAAACAAGTAAGAAAAATCATGCGTTAAGCATAGATTATGAAGCACTTTCCAACACTTAATGAAATCTTTAACAAAACTTCGTTATTCAGGGAAATAATGTATTATTGTTCATATCAAATTTGAATTCCAATACTTTTCAAAAGCCTTGTATTTGATCTGCCGGTTAATATATAGACTATATAATGGTAAAATTTAGTTTAGCAAGAAAACGCCTAACTGTTTGAAAATTTCCTTTCATCAATTTATACTAATAGATGGAAACATACTGGAATACTTTTGTTTAGCCCTGTAAAATAGATAGTACCTTTAACGCATGAAAGTATTTTGCTAAAATTTAGTTTAAAAATAAATTCTCTTTAAACTACTTAAATCAAATTTCTATAAATTATCACCCAAAGGCGACCATGTATCCAGTTCTTTGCGTGACCCTGTATATAATTTTATCCATATTCTACAAATATTTCTTAGTAAACTAAGTGCAGTTCATCGTAAAAAGGAATAACATGTTTAAAAAACGACCTTTAAATAAACTATGCTCATATTCAGTAACCTTTCCGAGATCATTTGTATAACCCTGTATATCTAAATGGTGTAACAATTAGCATTTATATAAACCATATAATATGCATACATCAAGTGAAACTTAAAAGCGTATATCATATTTAAAAAGGCATTTCATCCATTAAACAATTACCTTCCATAATATTCTTTTCGCTGCATACTTTACAAAAAACTTTGGTGACGCATATAAATTTGAATATGTTTGACAGGGTGTAACATCTTTAAAATTCATTTGAAACGCCTTTTCCCCACAGGCCGTAATGTAATGGAAACTTTTGACTGTGGGTAAATAAACTTATCATGGTAGAACCTTCATTTTCAATAGGGTTCATGCTCGGGTAAACGTCATTAAAGTCCAAAAATTTCATGACAATCGGAATATATTTACAAGAGTTAGAGTACGGACAAATGACCAGACGGACAGACAAACAAAATGCATAAGCAATTTTTAACTTTTTGGAAAGTGCTAAAAAGAACGATTTTTTATATTTGTAAAAAAAAAAAAAAAAAAAAAGATTATTATTAAAGATAATATTATTTAGAAATGTATGTGAAAAATCCTTAAAATTGATTATCTGCCATAAATTATTATTTTTAAGGTCGTATGCATATATTAGATGCAAAAAAAGATAGTTTGATATATATCAATAGTCTAATATCATTGCCGAAATTCGAAATTTTTGGTGGCCGGTGTATTAATATTTTCTTGTCAATTCTAATCAAAATGCTTAACTGATGAATACACCACTGGCGACTTTTTACATTTTATTGTTTTGTCCACTACTTAATTTAAAACAGTTACCTTCATTGTAAATTTTTACTGATTCTTGATGTACATTGTTATTGTTTATATGTATGTAATAACATGAAAAATAACTAAAAAAATAGTACCACCTGAAATATATGTGAAATTATACAACGAATATGATACCACATTGAATAATTTATTTAGATTTAATAATAATCATTTATCATATTTATATTCTGAGTATGATACCAGATTACCGTTCACTGTCGCTTACGTGAAGATGTGATGATAGCTAATGCCGCACTGTAGAAGTGGGTTTTTCCCACAAGCCGATTTTTTTTATAACAAAGAATCAGTCAAAGATTTTCCCGCGCCAGCGCGTGACTGGCTATTGGACATCACTCCACATCACGCGCTGGCGCGTGAGTGGCCCCTTAACGTTAGCGTCATATCACGCGCTGGCGCATGAGTGGCAGCGAATGTGTTAATATGAGTTTTCTTTAATAAAAATACAAGCTATTATTAGAATCTTCTATCAAGGATTTAATATTTTTCTTTGAAAAGCCCCCCCCCCTTTCTGAAAGTAACGTTATTTTGTTTTCATTAAAACTAAACAATTTTTCTCCGATTACACCATTCTTATGCAAAAAAGTTCAATCTTTTTTTAAAAATCATTATTCATGACAAAATTTAAAAAATATATAATAAATGAGTAACATAATGAAACAAAAACTTTACTACTTTACATTTATCTTCTCCAATAAACTAAAAGCCATACAAGAAAAAAAAAAAAAAAAAAAAAAAAAAAAAAAAATGGACTCTCCCCTCTTTTTTTTTTCTCCAAAAAAGAATTTTTAAGACAAAAATATAGAAAACATAAAAAATAAATGAGTCAATCTATATTACATAAGAAAAATCTGTACTACCACCTCATTAAAATCATCTTTCTCACTTCCTTCTACATAAACAAAGTTGATATTAGAATTTTATTCTTTCAAATTATATATATATATATATATATATATATATATATAATTCTTTGGGGCATTAAAATTTCTTGTATTAAAATACTTTCGGAAAATCTAGATAATGATCTACAGAAGCAGAATAATGAGTACCATCCGTAATCCTTGTTTCGTAAATGTAAGAGTGTCAAGCAAAATAAGGAATGATAAAGGAAAGGAATACGAATTAATGAATCCATTTTGTTATTCCCCAAACCTTTCTCATTTTTTTTTCAAAATGCTCTGAAGAAATTTTCTTTATTCATCTAAATTCTCTTTTCTTCTTCTTCTTCTTTTTAAGTCTAACGAAAAAAAGATAAACCATTTTAAAAAAAATGGATACAATCTTTATAATTTCTGTGATTGTATTATATTAAATAAAGAAAAAATAACTTATAAAGGAAATTCCAAAAATTGTAAAAAAGATAAATGTTTTACAGAAATTCCTTTTCCCTCTCACTCATTTAATGATTAAAAAAAATGTGTATTCAACGAAAGAACCTTAGTAATACTGTGAAGGACCCCTGTAGAGTAAATAAGTAGCCATAACTTAGTTGTTTAGCAGTAACAATAATTTATTAAAAGTAATACACATAGACAGGGAGGTGGCAACACAGAAAATTACCTCATCCATTTGACAGCTGAAATCACAGAATTAGTTAAAACTCGATTCGTATATTAAATTACAGCCTGTCTGCCAAGTCGTATCTTGGTGGAAAATACCTAAAAACCGGATTGTAGTGGTTGAATTACCATTGTGCTATCCTGCACTCAAATCTCCATGTTTTCATAGATTTCAGTGCAGGAAAACCTATAGTAGTAAACCTAGAGTCAATTAGACCCCACCAATCCAAAGAGCGTGACGAGTTACACTTTCGGTCAAACATTGAAGATTGGGTCGTAGAACACACTTGCTTAATTAGGGGCTAAATTAAAAAAAAATCTTAAAATACATATTAGAGCCCGAAGGGATAAAAAAGAAACTTAGGAATTATAGGATGCTTATAATATTAAAGATTGGTCAATGAAATTTCCGATTATATAGCACATCAGAGGTTCGGAAACATCTTGAACCTCCTCCTCCCCCTGTCACGGGCGTGGTCCAGTCTCCAACAGCCTAAATTTCACCCAATGCCTCTTCGAAAATTTTATATTTAATGAATAATATTTACCAGAGTTCGACATAAAAAAATGCTAAAATTATATTTATTGTAGAAAATGATACGATTTAAAAAAATTTCGAGCGACTCATATTACTCCTAACCCCTTGAAATTCAAATCCCCCTCTTTGTTAAGTTTTTAAGTGTTATTAAATATCCGAAATTTAAATATCGATTAAAAGAATAAAAAAATAATAATAATTACTAGGGAAACGATTTTAAATGTAAATAATATGTAGTTGGTAAAATCTTTCTTTTTTTCTTTTAACAATCGAATTTTTTTTCAAAAAAAAAAAAATAATAATCGATTTTTAAGAAAGTAAAAAAATTTTAATCGCCATCGAAAAATAATAATATTTGCATAAGTTTAAAATCTGTAAATGGTTTATTTTCAGAATTTTTATACACCGTAAAGAAATCCTAGTTTTAAAATTATCTCTGTTTTTACTAGTGACAGTCGTCTGACCATGAAACATTTCTCCGACATCTGTATCTTTGAAGGAAAAGAAAATCAGATTATATAATTCAATTTTTAATGGATTTTTCTGCTTCTAGATGGAATTTTCGAAAAAAGTTATAAATTGTGAAAGAGAGAATATTTTTGTGTCTGCGGGCGAAATTTCCAAGTTTTTATGTACGTGTATTATAAATTAGAGGTGTCTTTCAAAATGCCCAGTTTATTTATCGCCATAAAACCCCTTTCATATTTTGGCAAAACCTCCCCTTTCTGACAGCAACTCGTTGCAGTGTGATTAAAATCAATGGTTTTGTTGAATTATAAACATTTTCCATTCTTTTAATTTTGATTTTTAATTATTAACGTTCGTTAATTAAGATTTTTTCAATATTTTATGATTTTGGCAAGATCAACTCTAAGTAAAAAAAATAATAATTAAAATAATTAAAAAATAATTAAAAAAATAATAATAAATAGTTTTCGAGTATGAGCGATAGTACGGACGGACAGACACACGAGTCTGTATAAGGGTTTCGTGAAACGAATAAAACATTAAAAATCTAAAAAAAAGTTGAAAATTGCATGTCAAACGTAGCAAGTGAAAGCCATTCATACCATAACGAAGTTTTAAAAATATACAGATCTTGGTTCAATAGCATACAGCACTTCGGATATTGCATAAGTATCCGAAATGTTTTCTGTTTTCTTGTAAACACTATCTAAGGTGGTCTGGTGAAATAACGCCAGGTGATAATATTTTGCACAATTATGAAATAATATGGTAAATGACACCCATGTGGTCTGCACAGAAGTGTTTTGAGTCATATAAATCGCAAAAAACAGCTTCAAGTTAATTTGTTTCATTTTTAGGTCTTATTGTTTTTACATGCAACTAAAATTATCGCTTGATCTAAAATTTGCGAGATACGTTTTATGATGTGAAGACTATTTTTTTAATCCGGTAATACTTTGTTAATTACATAAATTTTTAGTACATTTCATGGACTTTCAAAATGTTGTTGAAGATTTTGGATATCTTCTCGAGATAATTTGTAATTTAAAATGTACAGCGCAATAACTATAATGGGGTAATAACGCCAATCCTTGGCATTAATACCCCGGTTGATTTTCTACAGTAGCCGAGCTACATCCTAAATACTGATTCAAATAAACACAGTTAAAACTGTGTAATGTTTCTAATAATTCTATTTAAGCGATCCTTTTTAAGCAAAAAGAAGCTCACGGTCTGATATTCTTTTGCCTCATCCTCCTCCCCCGCCCACACACACACCACACCTTTATTTTTTTTACACTTTCACAAAAATTGAACATTTTCAATAGCTTGGAATGCAATTTGTCAATTTCTAAGTTTGTAGAGTTTGCATTTTTAGAATTGGGCAATCTACATGCAATTATTCCATCTTATTTCCTAGTTTTCTTTGCATGGCGTTATTACCCATATAGGTGGGTAATAACGCCAAATAGCATTGGTCAAGAAATCACGCCATTACATTTTATGAATACATATATGTTAAATTATTTTTTTTATATAAATAGCCAATGAGTTGCTGTATCATATCATATATTTGTTTGAAAAATTCCAACTAAAACTGAACCGTGAAAATTGGTAGAACCTTAACGTGGCGTTATTACCCCAGGGTACCTTACTTTCTATTACGTAGGAATAACTTTTAATAAACTTCCGCAACATATATCGATTTCATAAAATGTGAAATAGTTTAGTAAAATTAAAACGCACCCCGAACAATGTTTCTTCTTACACCATTATGTAGTTCCTGTGTAGTCCTGTAATTTAATAAAAACATTCTTTGTACCACAGATTGTACAGAATGTATATTTTAGTATATATTTCACATATGCATATCACTTTTATTATTTTCGAAAGAGTGTAACATCATTCAAATACCCTTGAAACTATTTTTCTCATTAGCTGTAATGCAAAGTAATACTTACGATTGTCCCTGTAGTTGTACTATGAATCCGATTTTCATTAATTTTTTAATGGCTCGATAAAAATATGCAACAATTATGTATTTTACATTTCAAACGATTCCGTTGGATAGTTTTTGCGTTGTTACATGTGGACTGATCGACGGACGGAATGACTGAACGACAATTATAGGTGTTTTTATTTATACAATTACGAATGCACCTAAAAAGCCCTTTTTCATTTTCTAATGAAAATTAGGTTCAGTTTTGAAAGAATCTCAGTAATACAGAATATAATATTTTTCTACTTAAAGTAGCTTAATCTTCTGTACGTGTACAAGTTTTTCATATCATTGGTTATTGGAAATTTAATTCTATATTATCTTTCTACAACTTTCTGTAACACAAAACCGGAAATGCTGCAAATCTTTGGCAAAATAAGGAAAGTTTAAAAAAATCTTTTCAAGTAACAGTTTGCTTTAGCTATCATCAAAATTAATTATTTTTAAAATATTTTTTATTCGATATTGGAAATTTAATACTTCATGGATTTACCTTTCTGTAGTTTTTTGTACCGCAAAAACGGAAATGCTAAAAATCTTTGGCACAATATGTAAAGTTAAAAAAAATATTTTTTCAAGTAACAATTTGTTTTAGATGTCATTAAAATTTATTATTATTATTATTATTATTATTATTGTAATTTTTTATTGATATTGGAAATTTAATACTACATAGATATATCGTTCTGCAATTTTTTATTGCGCAAAAACGAGAATACTAAAAATCTAAAATCTTCGAGACAATATGTAAGGCTTTTTAAACATATTTTATTTGAAAATTATTTTGGTTATCATTATTATTCATCATATTCTCTTTTCGTGAGAAAAATACATGGGAAATACATTTCAACATTAAAAATTCATTTACATTTTTTCAAAAAAAAGAAAAAAAGTGATTTAATATATATTATACATAAGAAAAATCTGCCAAATTCTGTCTATTTTTCAATGTAATTGAAATCAATATAGGATTTTAAATTCTAAACAGAAATTAATTCATTTGGGTATTCAAATTTTTTTTACTATACATTTTGCTGAAAAATTCAAATAATGATCTATGAGAGGGCAAAATTTTATGCCGTTCTTTTATCTCTGTTTTATGTATATGAGAGTTTTAGTGTATAAAAAGCAGGAAATGAAAACATTCAGTTGGGAACAATAGTCGAATTAATTAGTTTCTTTTTAATATTATTCCACAAATGATCTTTCTTATCTTTTTTACGATTGCCATTAAGGAAATTATCTTGAATACGGTTTTTTTTATGAATAACGAAGAATAAAGAAAGAAATCGAAACATCATTTGATACCCAAAGTTGTTTTTTATATATCATAAAAGTAAAAACTAATTTATTAGAACAAATCTCAAGATATTACAAATACAGGGCTATTCTACATGATGGACCCATTTTGAAAAAATTCTATTTATTAAAGTACAAATCCAAAATGAACAATCTTTATACCAATGAAAAAATGAAGTTACAAATTTTTAAAGACATTATAAATGTTAAGACATTATCAATGTGTCCACCGTTTAATGTACAGCAAAATTTTATGTGATAGCCAAAATCATCCCGCACACGAGAAAGCGTATCTGCTGTTACTAACAAGGAAGGTCTCCATACGGGCATACTCCGAAAAATCTGAAAAAATTACAAAATGTTCTTCTCATGAGGCTATATACATTTATAAAAAAAATTTCGGCAGAACCCCCGTTCCCTGTCTGTAAAAAAAAATAATAAAGATTTCGTTATTTGGCGATTTATCTTCGGTTGGCGATGAAAAGCAATTTCAAAAAATGTTTTTTTTTTTAAATGTCAAATGCAATTTAAAGGAAAAAAGTTCCATGTACAACGTGTTTAGATAAATTAAATATCTTTGTTTTTGTCAGTTTTAGTGTGTTTTAAGTATAATTTTGTTATATCGATATTTATATGTATTTGATTCGAATTTAATCATCAAAATTTGAGATTGAGAAATTTTGAGACGAAATTCAAATTTAAATTAATTGAAATTGTTTCAATTCAAAGTCCATTTGAGCATTGTCAATTCGATACTGTTGCCATGGAAATATCTAACTTTTATTTTTGAATACGCTTAAATGTATGAAAATAATTTTACTGAATAAGATTTTTTTATATATGAAAATATTTTTTCCAGAGGTAAATTAAATAACTACAGCAACAAATAATATATACATATGCAATTTGAAATACATATATATGTAAAGGATATAATAAATTCTCTCATTGTTTATGTTTAAATTCATCAAACACCATTTACGCGGATTCTAAAAATCCAAGTTTTCAGTTGCATTAAAATCGTTTGCTTTTGGCGGGGAAAAGGGCTGCTCGCCAAATCGCGTGACATTTTTGTCTTTTCACGTTAAATATTCGAAAGTATTTTATTTTTTTACATGTTTTCTTCTGGAATTCCGCCTCTAATTTTCACTGATCCTTTATTACCTACATGGGTAGCTTAATTAGTATTTTTTTCAAAAAAATCTGAGTATGCCCAGTATGGAGACCTTCCTTGTAAGGGCACGGCTTTCAAAGCAGTGATGGTTCCAGAAACGGCCGATAGAGATTGCGCGGAACGGGTCGAGATTTCATTTCAGTGTATGTTGTGAGTGAGATGGCTACTGTGGAGCATGAGATATGTGGTATGAGTTTGGCTATCGCCCAGATGTTTGCCGTGCAGCAAACGGTGAACATATTGAACATTTATAATGTCAATAAAAAAAACCCTCTGAAACTTCCTTTTTCATTGGCGTGAAGATTATTCATTTTGGATTTGCACTTTAATAAATACAATTTTTTGAAAATGATTCCTTCATTTATAAGAACCCTGAACAATATTTCACATTGATTAAAACATGAAATACACAATATGACCTTTAAGAAGCTTTCTGTTTCATCTAAAAGACGACTAAAATAATAAAAGTGATGCGACGAGTTTAAAATCTGCATTATATTTAAAACTTCTTAGTAGTTTCGGTCTGCATTTCCTTAGCCCAACATCAAAGAACATTTTAAAAACTAACTATTATTAATTTATATAAATACGTCACTTCGTTTTGAAAGCCATTTTTACACGCTCATACATATAATCCATCTACACCTTCTTAAAACAACGACTTCCATTTTTCCTTTCTTTGTTATGTTTTATTTTTAATTTTCTTTATTATTTATTTTATTTCATTTCTTATTTTTATTATTATTATTTTACACATATTTTTCTGTTTATTTTTTTATTGCCATCTTTTATTTCTCTCATTTTGGCAACTCTCTCATCTTCTGCATTTGCTCTTCCAACTACCGCCACCTGTCTAACTCTTTGATAGCTCCACGCTCTTTCTTCAGTTCATTTCCAAACTCGCTGCTCTTATGGACACGCGTCTTCTTCAGCTAATGACGAGCTGTATTGGTTTTAGCTCGAAACGTGTCCTACTTTGATTTTTATGGTATGGCGAATTTTAACAAAGTCTTTCACTATAAATATTAACTTAATAAATTACTAAAAGAAGGAGGAGCATAAAAGAGTGTGAGCTTATAAAAGAATTTGTTAAACAGATTCAGTGTTAAATAAATAATACATTCTTTATTAAAAATGTGATTAATAATAATAAAAAGAGTAAAAAAGATATGCGTGAAGCAAAATCCATTCATCTCCATTTTCTAAGATGTATCTCATTAATAATTAGTATGAGATGTGATATGTCAGGCATATCACGATTATAATTGAAGTAAAGAAGCAGATTAAGAAATTGTAAGTGTTTCAAATTTAAAAAAGTGTAATAAATAAAATATTAGAACTGCCTTAATTCAATTTCTGGGTTTTTATAATGAACAGGAGTTAATTACAAATTTAAAGCGATGTAAAATTTCTATTTATATTTTTATTAATTAACACAGTCTTATTTTTTTTAAAAATTTTTCCTTTCAAAAAGTTTCATCATCATCAATTGAGGTTTAAGGTTAACAAATTGTTTAAAAATTTACTTTTTTTATTAAAGATCTTTTATTTTTACCTTAAGGGAATTTAATATTTTGAAAAAGCTATTATACTTACAATTAACTTTTAATTATTCATTAGTTTTTAATAAACTGACTACCAATAGACATAACTACATACAAGAGGTTTGTTTATTATGTTACTTTATTTTATTTTTTACTTTGATTTCTTTTTTGTTAAGGAAATTTAATAATATATAATATTATGGATATATTTATTATGATAAAACGCTATAGAATGTGAAATGTTTTAGACAATTCCGTTGTGAGATGGTAATCTTGTAGCTAATATTACAAAACAAAGAAAAAAAATATATGCCTACTAGCAGTTTTCGTCCGCTACGATGGTCGGTTATTCTAAAGGAATATTGAATCGAACAAAATACATCTAGTAAAAATAAAAATAAAAAATGTAAGATCTAATAAACCATCTATAATTATTGTCTTATTCGTATAATATTGTCTTATTCGTATACAATACGCTGCAAATTCGATGTTGATGATATAATAGACAAAATAGCTCTAAAATGACTGGAGTACTTATGTTTAGCTATTTTTTTAGTAGTTATGTTAACTTGAATTTCCCGCTTCTACATAAACCTGCTGCTGAAATATGGCGAAATATCCTGCGATCATTCCATTAAACCCACTTAGGTGATAATTTCTAAAATTGATAAAATACATGTTTAAGTTTATTTTAGCAGATTAAGTACCCTCAAATTCATGTCTCTATCTAAAACTGCTGTTGAGGTATGGGGGGAATTTTCGTACCTTTTGTTAATCCTTTTGGACGGGAGAAATTTCTAAAATCGCCGGAATAAATTTTCAATAATTTATTAATTGATTTGTTATCTTGAATTTCACATTTCTATCAAAAACTTCTCGGGGGAGAGGGGGCAAATTGGAGTGCGGGGAGAGAGGTTCATAATATGAAAGAGGGATTTCCGATGATATATCACATGACGGGTCCAAACAAATTTAAAAATTTTCGACTCCTAATTTAGCCACTGGAAGCTGGAAATTTCAAAATCTCTGAAACAACTCTTTAATTACTTTTTTTAATAGATATATTTTCTGTCGTTTTATCATTCTACTTAAAATGACTGCTGATATATGCCAAAAGATCTAAATTGTTCAACCCTCCTTTCAACTCATTAATGGGAGCAATTTCTAAAAGCATGAAATACGTTTTTAATTATTTTTTTAGTAGATTTATTTTCTAGAATTTCACTCAGCTATCTTAAATAGCTGCTGAGATATAGGAAGATGTTCCAGAATTTTTTTATCCCCCCCGTTTCCCCTATTTAGGAGGAGAATTTCCTAAAATCCCATCTTAGTGCACGCTTACATCATACAAAAATATATTTTCCCCAATTTCCATGTTTCTATGTTTAGTAGTTTGGGCTGTGCATTGATTATCAGTCAGTCAGGACAAACTATTATATATATATATATAGATTTACTCATACAATATCTTTTAAATACACATGTATTTATACAAAATAGAAATATTTTGGAAAATGGAATAAATAAATAAAAACCTGTAAAATTAATTACAATAAAAGATGCATCTTATATTAATTAGCCTAACTCTCGTATTATTTTAATGTTGAAATCGTAAACTATCTGAGTTTTAGATCGTCCTCAACTATACTATGCATAAAAAAATATGTAAAAATATTAAAATTTGAGCAAGATATTTAAGAGTAACGCCCCCATAGACTTAACATTATCATCCGGGTCTTTTTGAGTGACAAATTTGGACTCTTAAGCAAGTTCTTTAGTAACTCGTGATACGCATATGTATTAAGAACGTGTACTAGTCAAATGAAGAAACTCGATAGCTAATGATAAATTTATGGGAGAAATCTTTACAGGCTTCTTGCTTGCATTTAAATGTTTTTAAATGTTTTATTTTTTTCATAGGATAGCTGCGTATATAGTATCTAATATTGGGTTTTTTTTGTACGTTTTCAATTTCTTTTACAGTTTTTTATATACAGACACTTTCAACTTCGGAGCCAGTGGAACAGGTTCTGAAAGTGTAACTATACTTATGTAAAAAAGACTGTAACCAAAATCGAAAAATTACAAACGCATAACATTGGATATCCACCGCAGGTATGCTATGCAAAAAAAAAAAAAAAATAAGATTATTAAAATACCAGTGAAAAATCGGTAAAGATTTCTCCCATACGATTAACATTAGCATTCTGATTTCTTCACGTGACTAGTGCAAATTCTTAAAGTTATGAGCGAAACTCTGTATTATCTCCAAGCAACTGATTCTTGTAACAGTTGCCTAAGTATAGATAAAAAAACGAGCAATTTTTCTTTTTAAATCGCTTATAAAGCACTAATTTTAGGTGACTCCGTGTGATCAAAATTCGGCTATAGAACAGTTTTTAAACGAGGGAACAAAACTTTGAATTTCTACCTGTGTTGTATGTTTTTCTTACTACTGTTTACAATGAATTTTTTATTATTTGTAATCAAGCAATCATTTTCAAGATCTCTGCATTTTAACAATACAGGACATATCAGCGTCAAATTAAAGTTATGAAACTGATTTTATCTTTATCACTTATTTTAAGAAAGAGTTCTTTCATTCCTGTTTCTTCATTTAAATGTCGACTATTACGGTACTAGCTGGCAAATTAGGACTGTTAAAGCTAAAAAACTTCAGCTGCAAACTAAAAAAAATGTATGTCGATAAAATTCCTTTTAATGCTAATAATAAAGGCTTTTCTTTTCTTTAATGGAAGATTTTATTGGAATTCTAGTATATTCATTGTTATTTTAATATTGTATCATCAAATAAAGAGCCAATATGCTGTAATTTTGTGTCAATTTTTTTGAAAATGAAATAACTCACATCCAGTTTATTTCAATAACGATAAAACTGACTGTCTTTTCTCCTTTTTTAAGTAAGCCAATTAAATATTACTTGGAATTTAAAATAGTTACAGCTGAATAGGATTGTTTTGCGCGAAAATTTTAACTTTTTATGGATTATTCTATTTTTGTTTTTATATTGTTATACCGATATGTGAAAAAAAGAAATTTTTAAGAAATTATTGACATAGATCAGTTTAAAATTTTGAATTTGATGATTTAGTACATAAGTAGCAAAATGATATGTGTTACCAATTTAATGTTTATTGTATAGACATTGGGCACAATCAAAAACAATAAAGTTACGAACGAGGTGCGATAAAATAGTTCTTTGAGGAATGGTCGTCTTTGCTGACAGTATTTAGTACTTCAAGTTTGTTTTCGACATTGTCATCATTTATTAATGATGCAGGCGGATGTTTTTGTAGTTGTAGGGATAATTTAAACTACATTTTGTTTGCGCTACTGGTTATTTGTGGAAAGAAAATGAATGGTTTGAACGAGGAAAACGTTTATGATATTTATTTATTTATTTTAATTGAGAACAATTCCAAGTAAAAATGTTATCGCGAATTTTTTCACAAGATTTGGTAAATTTGAAAAGAGTAAAACACAAACCATCAACATTCATCGTGTTAGCAGATTTGCAGAATAGGGCTTAATAAACATTTCATAAGACTAAATTCTCGCGTTGATGAACATTGATGTATGAACTCGGGAAAATATTACATTAAAAAGTCTAGAGACAATTAACTTTTATTTTTCAAAATCATTTTTAAATAAATAAATTTAGAGAAATTTTGGACAATATCTCGTATTTACCTGATAAATGTTTATTAGCTTAATACTTCTAATTCGCTTTCGAAATTCTTATCAATAATTATGAGGGGGTGAATGGTTTTGTTGTTGCATGGCTCATTTAAACTTAAATTGTTTACACAACATGTTATTCGTGAAAAGAAAATGAATGGTTTGGAAAAGTAAAACGTATGTGTTAAATTTTATTTCGAATTGAAAAAAAATGTTGCAAAAATTTTCAATAAGCTTTTAGTGAAATTGTAATATGTAAAACATAAATCATTAATAGCTGTTGTATTAGCACATTGACAAAAGAGGCTTAATAGATATTTCAAAAGGTTAAATTTTCGTTGACTTGAACGCTGATGTGTGAGTTCCACAAAAGATTAGTTTGAAATTTTGGTGACAATTAACTTCTATTTTGCAAAAACATTTTAAAATAAATTCTTTAGGACCATATCTCATATTTACTTGATAAATAATTATTATAACGAATTTTAAATTGTACTATGTAACAAAAATCATTTAATGTGAAACATAATTTTGATATAATTTGATAATATAAACAAGTGTTCTACTACGTTCAATATTTTATAAATGCTATGAGTTTAATTTTTCGGCTATTGGTTTCCTCGATGATCATGTGATCTGACGTCATGAGCTTTGTCTTAACCACCCACCCACCCTGAAAATCGGCCGGTACTGAAGTTGGACGAGATTCGATGTACTTATTTGTGGTAAATTATAATTATAAAATTAAGCGTGGTTTTGGCACCGTCGGTAAAAGGCGTCAAACGGAAAATCTAGATACTGTACAATAAACTATATGATTTGGTTAAATTTGGGCATTATATATGGTACCATGGGGGTAATAACGCCACGTTAAGGTTCTACCAATTTTCATGGCTCAGTTTTATTTTGTATTTTTCAAACAAATATATGATTTCATACAGCAACTCATTGACTATCTATATAAAAAAAATAACGGATATGTATTCATAAAATGTAATGGCGTGATTTCTTGGCCAATGCCATTTGGCGTTATTACCCACCTATATGAGTAATAATGTCATGCAAACAAAACTATGAAATAAGATGGAATAATTGCATGTAGATTGCCTAATTCTGAAAATACAAACTCAACAAACTTAGAAATTGACAGATTGCATACTAAGCTATTGAAAATGTTCAATTTTTTGTGAAAGTGTAAGAAAAATAAAGGTGTGGTGTGGGGGGGAAGAGGCAAAAGATTATCTGACTGTGAGCTTCTTTTTGCTTAAAAAGGACCGCTTAAGTAGAATTATTAGAAACATTGCACAGTTTTAACTGTGTTTATTTGAATCAGTATTTAGGATGTAGCTCGGCAACTGTAGGGAATCAAACGGGGTATTAATGCCAAAGATTGGCGTTATTACCCCGTTATAGTTATTGCGCTGTACATTTTAAATTACAAATTATCTCGAGAAGATATTCAAAATCTTCAACAACATCTTGAAAGTCCATGAAATGTACTACAAATTTATGTAATTAACAAAGTATTTCAGGATTTAAAAAAAATAGTCTTTACATCACAAAAGGTATCTCGCAAATTTTAGATCAAGCGTTTATTTTAATTGCTTGTAAAAACAATAACACCTAAAAATGAAACAAATTAACTTGAATCTGTTTTTTGCGATTTATATGACTCAAAACCCTTCTGCGCAGAGCACATGGGTGTCATTTAACAGATTATTTCATAATTATGCAAAATATTAGCACTTGGCGTTATTACACCAGACCACTTTACATATTTTGAGCACTAGCAATTAATTTATCCGGAATTTATTCAACCCTTATGAGTAATTAAACATTCGATTCTCGAAAATGGTAACACTTAATAAGTTCCTAATCACAAGAAAAGGAAAAAAAAATCTATATCAGGTTATGAAACAAACTGTATTCAATAATATCTAATGCATCATTACACTACAAAACATATATTTATAAAATATATTGGGACGGACCATTTGGATGTGCGCGGGAATATAAAAAATTTCGATTTTAAAATATATAGTATTGATATATATGTTAAACAATAAATTGAAAATACAAAAAAAAAAAAAAAAAAAAAAAGAGTTTATATTTCCTATTTATCCCAAGTTAGCAAGACATAAGTATTGATTAAGACTATTCTCATGTTCTCTGATCAACAAGTACGAAATTTTCTGACACGATGACGTACACATTACTAAACGTAATTGTATAAAATTGGCAGACTTGACAATGGAAGCGAATTGGAATACAAACGATTTTTCCCCTTTTTTATAGATATAAATTACCTATCAAAATATAAGCTTTAGTCTTCACGTGGCAGGCCCTTTTTCTTTTCTGACTTGTTTTTATGCTTACATCGTAAAGTTTCGTTGAAAAAGCCAACTTTTCATGTTATTTTGAAAGATCTGTTGCGTTTATAAGTGAACGAAAAATATATTTTGATAATACAACTTCTAAATAACAATATTTTTCAATTTTATTCGTTTCCATTCACTTCAGCGTTTGCCCTGTGATAAGTCGTGGGTAAAAGCACAGTTTTCCCGTACCTGTCGCCGGCAAAGTTGTTAAAACTTATGTCATAAAATTGTCCCTTTAGATTTTACAACAGTCTTAATCTTACTTTTCTTTCATTGGGTTATGACTGGTTATCTAGAAAATTACTTTTTTAACTTCGCAAGCACGAATGTGTTGCAGTGAAAAAATTCCAAAATTTTATTTCAATCACCAAGATATGGAAAATTCTTAACACCATAACAATCAAACACATTCAGTATCTAACAAGGCGTTTAGAAAGAAAATGAAAGGCGTAAAAATGTACATTTTATTTGTAAAAGTAAAAGAAAAAAAACGCTATTTTTTAATTCTGTTACTTGTGATTCAACGACCATGCAATTATTCACTATACATTTGTAAATTAAGTGCATAGCGAGGGTTGGTAATACTGTTGTTAAGACATTACTTTGGTAAAAATTCCACAATCTCCAAAAATCTCCACGGAAGCCAACATTTTACTTAAATACCTTGTAAACTTAAACACGCCATCCGACTTTGATTTTATTTAAAAGATACATCTTAGAAAAAAATTTCGTAAATATCATTTAACTATTGAATCATGCAAAAATGTTCTTTATATATTTTCTTAAACACTTTATATGTATGAATCTTAAGTTTTACAGTTGCATTTTATGGTAAAAAGCAATATATAACAAGTTGGAAATTGCACGTGAAGCGTAGCAAATGAGGTGCGTTTGTACGATAACGAAGTTTTAAAATATTCAGATTTTGCTGATATAGTAGAGCGTACTTTGGATACAGTATACTGGTCGAAATCTTTATGTTCCTGTAAATATGCAGGGAGTAATTTTTATTATACTTCACTAATGTATATCTTATTCATAAAATGTGAATTAGTTTAATATAATTAAAACACCCCTCAAACAGTGATTCCCCGTATAACATTATTTAGTGAAATACATTTGTGTGGCCCTGTAATTTAATAATAAATATTCTTTGCATCACAGATTGTACAGAATGAATTTTTTTGTACATAGATTCATGTCAATTCTATTATGTTCAAATGAGTGTAACACCATCAAAATGCATTTGAAACTTTTTTTCCCATTGATCGTAATGTAACGGAATATTTTGATTGTTCCTGTAATTGATCTATGCATCCGATTTTCATAGCATTTGAAATGACTCGACAAAATTATGTAATAATTATACATTTTAAATTTTAAACGATTAAAATGCATTTGAAACTTTTTTCCCCATTGACCGTAATGTAACGGAATCCTTTTGATTGTCCCTGTAATTGATCTATCCAACCGATTTTCATAAAATTTGAAATGACTCGACAAAATTATGTAATAATTATCGGTTTTACATTTCAAACGATTAAAATACATTTGAATTTTTTTCCCCATTGACCGTAATGTAATGAAATACTTTTGATTGTCCCAGTAATTGATCATTGCATCCGATTTTTATAACATTTGAAATGACTCAACAAAATTATATAATAATTATGTATTTTAAATTTCAAACGTATAAAATACATTTAAAACAGACGGACGGGCTGAGCGATAACAATAGGTGCTGCGTATTTACATAATTACGAACACACCTAAAAAGTGAATAGTTGCTATCTTTATGCATTGTGAAATTGCATTGCTATTTTAACATTGTTATTGCTTCTGAAATATGCGGCATTGAACTGGATAAAAGCACAGTCGCAACACATACACGATTTATTAAGATATTAACATAAATTAGAGCACATTTTAAAGATATTTAAGTATGTTTCAAAACAACATTGCAATACTCTAATAATCCTAACATCATGCTATTACTTTATAATGAATGCACACAATTTCAAACTAGTAATGATTAATGGGATATACTAAAACTATACAAACTTTGTGACATCCCATAATGTTGATTTGAATATTTTATTACGTTTTAAAAATATGTTTTAAAAAGCGTCTACTAGTCTACTAATCTCTGCTTTACAAAAACAGAATTTTATCAGGCAGAATATAGCGTAAATGTCTAGGAATACAATCCCATTACAATTACAATGAAATGCAAAACGGATATACTTAATTCTACAGGATGCAGTTTGACAATGTCATATGTTTTCGGTATACTGTGGATGTAATGGGTAACTGTAATAATTTATCGTTGTTCCACCTTATTTCATATTTGCAATGTTATACGACAATTTTAGAATAACACATAAGTTATAAAATCGGAAATGTGTTCCAGGACTTTGTTTGAATAACGCTTAAATTTCAAAAATGTTCTAATAATAATAGTAATGATATACTGTACAATGCTGTAAATGCAAAATTTTCAGAGTTATACAATAGTTAAAACATACCAAAAAGAATAAAATAATAAATCAATACACCTATAAATTAAAAATTACCTTGATATTAATATCGCAACATACATTTAACAAAATACGTATTTACACACAGTAATAGTCATAATATTTATAAAAGGTATAGCTAAATTTAATAAAATTATTTTATATGAATCGAACCCGATAATAATGCTATTAGAAAAAATAGCCTAATTTCTAGCATATATTACTACATAAAATTTATATTAAGGGGGCACAGGGCTTGAAAACTTTTCAAAAAATCGATTTTTATGTATGATCTATTTTGATTATTCAATTAATTCTGAACTCAGAGCAAACAAACCGCATAAAAATATTTGCATTTTTAATGGACTTTAAGCATTTATGTAGCAACACTTTCAAAGCCGCTCCCGAATTTCAACTTTTCTGAAAACTTGATATTTGGCGACTAACCGAAGATTAAAAAACTATTTGATGGAATGGCTTAATTTTTTTTGCATGCTTATAACAACATTATCTATAGAATGAATTAATATATTTTAGATAGTTTAATATTTTGAGTATTTTTAATGAACAAAAAAATCGTATTATTTAGGAGGGGTTTTAATTTTCAAATTTGTGAGTTTTTTCAGTAATGTTTTTTTTTTTTTGCTTATATTCTTTTTTTTTGATAGTTTTATCCTTAATTCATTCTATAGAATAAAGTTTTCTGATCATTTATAGCAAAAATTAGGTTCTTATGTCAATTCAACGTTAAGATATCTAGCGGGTGGTGATAGAACACAGAATTTTTTTCCGAAAATTATGTTATATAAATTTTGCGATACTTTTTATTACATTACATTGAAGTACTTCATTTTATAATTTTATACGACTATAAACATAGCTTTAAAATATCAAAAAGTGTAAATTAATTACATCGAATACTTCTGTTTTTATATGGACTCGAAGCGAGAGCTCTGTTTACATGTATTTCCGTATCGATCAAGCCGTGAGCCCCCTTAATATCTGTATTATTATATTAATTGAAGCCCATATGTAATATCAATCTTAGTTTCAAAATATGTACTATGCTGTCTAATAGATAAATATTACAATTATGCTTAACATACTATTCCTAAAAATTATATTTCTGTTTAATATGCAAAATGTTAAAATTTCAGTCATATTTAATCATCAATTTCTCCCAAATTATATTTATTTTTCAGATATTCCTTTAAAGATATGCAGACAAAAACTTGAATGCTGCTGAACAAAAACACTTTTTTATGCATATTTTTTCAAATTTCAGAGAATATTCCTGCTTCACTTTAAGTGTAGTCTAGAAAACACGTTTTCTTTAATTGTTGATATGATCGAAGTAAATTTCAAGAGTAAGGGACATGAGAGTTTTGCCTAGAAAACCAATATAAATTTTACTGCTCGAAAAGATAAATATTGAATTTTACAAGAAAATTTCAACTACTTTCTGTTCTCTCATTTATGTTACTGCACTTGCACACAACACTTCTTTTCGAAAGGTTCATGTTCACATACGACATGCAAGAAGATGTTTTTCTTCCTTGGTAGCTCACAAAGTTTAAAATTTTAAACTTTTGCATCATCGTCACTCTACCGTGTTTATGGAAAACGATTACTTCCTGTATCATGAAGCATTTTTATTGGTCAAAATAAAGATATTTTATAAAAGCAGTGGAATGATGATGCGATAAAAGTTTGAAATTTTTGAGAGTGCAGTGTAAAAATCTTTAAAACGATTTTACAGTTCTAAACTGAACCAGCTCTGGTGTTATTCTTAAAAGTTTATGTATGCTGAATTACATAAAAATAAAATTTCCATCTTAAACATTTTAGGGCAAAAATCACACTTATATTTTTATTTAAATATTCTGTAGAGTCATCGGACGAAATATATATTCTAAAATTTTACAATGCTGATGTCTGTTTTAATGCAAATGGTAGTATAAAATGTTTTGGTACTTATATGCTGGCCTGGTGCAAATCTCATTAATAGTAGGTTTTTATCTTCGCGCTTGTAAATTAAAAACAATGCTTTAATATTGATATAAAATATTTAGATATATGATATTAAGTCATTTTTAAGGATTTTTTTAATACTTTAAATGATATAAGTTAAATGCGTGTTCTTTAAATGTATCTACTAAAATGAGCGTTATGTTATGTTTTTTATATTATTTTGTTATAATTGAAAGCAATATTATTTTCAATGCATATATGAGTGAAATGTTTATATCTTGAATGAAAAAAACATCTAAATCAATCAATGACGATGGGAACAACTTTCGGCGATTTATCAACTGCACCTGGCTGACACAAAAATATAATTTTTTCGAAAAAAAAAAAAAAAAGAAAGAAAAAAGAAAAAAAGAAAAAGAAAAGAAAAAAAGAAAAAAATTAATTTAAAAAACGAGTGTTTATAACAAAACAAATTCTTTAAGTTTTTTTTCGAACTATTTAGTATGAAAAAAAATAATCAATACATAAGCCATTTGAGATATTTTAGAGTATGTCGTTTGGTCTAATTTTGGTTGCGGCAAGTAGAACTCTTTTTTTTTTTTTTTTTTGGATACTTCATTTTTGAAGCCTTATACAAAATTTTGATACAGTTTAATTTGAATTTACCAACTTATTTTATTTAAGACTATATTAATAAAAAAAATTTACCATACGTTTCTAAAATAATAATTTAAATATTTTAGCCACTTTTCTTTTAAAAAACCTGGTGGGTGTCTGATATACCCCATAGGAAGGCGTAAGTTGTCTCACCCTCACGTCACCACTCTTTATTTAAATTTACATCAAGAATTACTAAAGAAGAGGTAAGTGGGTTTTATTTGATAAAATATACAAAGTTTCAATATGAAACATTTCGCTGTAAATGTATTCATGTACGTTATCTACTCACATTAAGATCAGAATGACAGGTAATGAAGGACATGGAAAACAAAATAAGTACATCTATGACTTTTTTAAGCCTAAAGGCATATGTCTAGTTTTGATACATAAAACACTGTTCAAGAAACATACTAAGATTGATTAAGATTAATTTCGGAACAGCAGAAAACATTGTGAGTCGAAAAAGATATTGGAAACACTAAATAGACTTAATGTATATCTACTATTCTATCTGTATAATCTACTATTAAGTAAATCACAGAAGATATCCGTAAATGATTTTATAGTTCTGAGCTAAACCAGATTTGATGTTATTCATATAAGTTAACGCATTCTGTGAAACACAAAAACAAAATTAACATCGTAAATTCTTTACGGCTAAAAGTGCACTCGTATTTTTCATTTAAATATTTCATATGAATGATTGGATGAAATATTTATTTTATTTTGCAAATATGTCTTATCAAGTAAATAAAAGTAGAAAACCTTTTCTGTATTTTAATATTTGCCATCTGCGAATCTCGCGAATAGCATTTTTTAGCCTTCGCGTATATAAATTAGAAACACTACTCTAAGTTGAAAGAAAAAGATTTTGGATTGTAGTATAAATTCCTATTTTTTAAAGCATATTTTGGCGTTTTAAATGACAAAAGTGAAATGAACGTATTTTAAATACAGGTATTCAAATAAAAATTGTGTTTTTTAAATTCTTAAGGACTGTAAGTTTTATATGTTAAATGAAATGCATGTAAATCAAATGATGACGATTGAATAATACTTGGCAATTTAAAAACACTTTTTCTTCTAAGTCCCCCTTCTCCCCATAGTAAAAAAAGCGTAGTTTGAAAAAAAAATCAATTTTTATTTTCAACCTTTTGGCATTTAAAAAAAATCACTATTAGAATTGAAAAAACAAGTGACATATGATATAAAAGGAGCGTGATTTCGCTTATAATAATTCCCATGGTTGCTGTAACTCTTATACAATAATAATGATGAAGAACATTTGACGATTTATCACCTGTGCACAACTAACGTAAAAATGCCTTATAATTAATTTGTAAATTTATAAACAAGTCTAAAACATATTAAAATTTCCTACTTTCATCGGAAATACTCTTGTATACATAACTTTTATAATTTTAGCATGTAAGAAAGTGAGTGAGAAATCGATTACTAAATTTTATTTTTACTCATGTGAAACAAATTAATTTAAGTTAAAGAGTAAATGTAGAATATATTTTATTTACTCGAACTTAATTTGGAAAACAGCACAAGAAATAAAATAATTAATGCAAATGCTAAAGTAATGATTAATTTTAAAGGCACCAACTGATGCTAAAATATTTCAAGGATTTAAAATAATCCAAGTGTAACTTATTTACTAGAAATAAATAATTGGGTAATTTTAAAATATAAAATACAGTTTATACCTAATGAAGTAGCTTGATATAAAAAAAGTAAGATTTATATCATATAACTGTGTTTACTTATGTTATCGCAGCATATATTTAAAAAAATATGCATACACAATAATTGTGATAATATTCTAAACTTGTTTAATTGATACAATTGTACGCAGAGGCCGACAATATCATTTCGTAGAAAATAATCTCAATAGTAATACTGTTAATCAAATTCGTAATTTTTAGCACATTTTACACGTATAGATCCCATTAATATCCATATTTTAAAGTCAAATGAAACTTCATAAGTACTATTTAGTATTTATTTCAATATCGGTGATGTACCACTCAATTTATAAATATTGCAATAATTTTTAAAGTACTATACCTTAAAGTTAAATTTGTCTTTAATGCGCAAAACTGTAAAATTTCAATTACTTTAATAACTATTTCTCAAATTTTATGTTTATTATACAGATCTTACATTAAAATGTATAAATAAAAATTATAATCCTACAGAACAAAAGCACTTAGGTTTATGTAAGGTAAGTGTACCAGGAGTGGGCCATGTACCTATAGTGGACTACCAGTTTTCAAAGTTGAAAAACAAGTTTTCTATAGTGATGGGCGATTCTCGAAAATTTTCTACTCGATAAAAATCGTAATCGTAAAAAAGCGCATTCGATAAAGTCATCGATTAATTTCGAGAATCTACAATCGAGATGTTTTTACAATCGATTATTAAAATCTTTGTTATTACATGTTTAAAAAGCATAATTTAAAAAATACATGGAAACTGAAAACAAATGAATTTAAAAAACAACAACAAACCAAAAGGATGTTATAATGGAGCCGCAAAAGTGGAAAAGTCATGTAACGGCGTTCCTTGGTTTCAATAAGTTTTAAAGTCGCGAGTAACAAAATGGCCAAAGAAAAAATAATCAAAAGCACTCCTAGTGAAAGAACATGAACTAAAAGGATATTAAAAGTGATCAAAATCTTTTATTGATTTTTGTACATATACTGAGATGCGATCTACAATTTTCCCATTATTAGAAGACTCTCTATTGAAATTCATTAAACGGACCACTCGGGGGTGGTGGGGGGGGGGGGGGCAAAGTAGTGCAGGAGCAATGAAAATGCATAATATAAGTAAATGGTCATTAGGCTTTCCAACAATACTTGGCATGATGGGTGTCGGTTAAATTTATTAGTTTCCCGCGGGGGGCAAAGTGGGGCGGGATGAGCGCGGGAGGTATATAAAATAAAATCGTATTTACAGAGCTTTCTAATGATATATCACGAAAGAGGAGTCAACAAAAGATATAAAAACATTACCCTTAGAATTCCAACTATTGCAACACCCGGAATACAGCCTGTCCTCACAGTTTGTGAATTTTTCATACATTATAAATTATATATTGGAAGTCTCTATAAAAAAAATCAGATCTGAATTCACAAAAACGAAATGATTTCAAAAAAGTTTGAAAAGCGCTTCTGTAAGGAGGCTAAATTGAGGAAAAGAGAAGAAAGATTCATGATATGAAAGAGTGGTTTGAAAATTTCCGTTGATTTATCATATGACCGGTCCATAAAAAGCTTCATATTTACTCCTCACTATTCCACTATTTTTTTCTACCCTGAATACATCCGGAAATCACGCAGCCTCGCTTTTAAATGTTTATATTTAATAAAATATTTTTACCAAAGGGCTCCATCAAAAAATCACATTTAAAATGAAATTTCAAAATAGCTACGATTTAAAAAATTCACCCTCATCGCTCCCCTCCCCCCTGCGGAAATTCAACCCCGGGAGGAGAAACGTTCATAATGTGAAAGAGTGATTCGAAAAACATTCCAAAAATCAATCACATGAAGGGTCTAAAAAAAGTTTGGAATTTACTCCTCACCCGCAGGTTTAATTTTTCTTAACAGAATACACACGGAAATCAGGCATCCCCTACTTTAAAATGTTTATAATTAGTAATTTTTATTCGAAGGTTCCATCAAGAAACCACTTCTAAAATGATAGTTATTCTCGAAATAGCTACGATTAAAAAAATTCACTCCCCGTCGCCCCCCTCCCCCGTCCTGAAATTAAACTGCAGGAAAAGAAAGTTACATAATATGAAAGAGTATTCCGAAACCTTTCCTATGACATATCACATAACGGATCCAAAAAAAGTTTGAAATTTACTCCTCACCCGTGGTCTGATATTCACTGATATTCATTGATTCAATGATATTCATTGTCAAAATAGCTAAAATTTAAAAAAAAAATCACCTTTTTATCGCTTCCCCTCTCCCTCCTGAAATTCAACTCCAGGAGGAGAAATATTCGTAAAATGAAATAGAGGTTCGAAAAAATTCCGATGATATATATATAACATGACGGGTCCAAAAAAGAGGTTGAAATTTACATGTCATCTGTGGGTTCACTCATTTTTCCAGAACACACCTAAAAATGACGTCCCCCCCCCCACTTTAAAATCTTTATATTTAATAAGTTATATTTACCGAAGAGTTCCATAAAAGAAACCTCCACATCTAAAATGATATTTATTGCCGAAATAGACACGGTTTAAAAAATTCACCCTCTTATCGGTTTCTCCCCCCCCCCCTCTTCCTCCTGAAATTCAACTCCAGGCGGAGAAGGATTCGTAAAATGAGGTGCCAAAACATTCCGATAATGTACATATAACATGACGGGTTAAAAAAAAAAAAAAAAAAAAAAAAAAAAAAAAGGTTTGAAATTTACATGTCACCCGTGGGTTCACTTATTTTTCCTAGACTACACCTAAAAATGATGCAGCCCGCATTTTAAAATCTTTATATTTAACAAATAATATTTACCGGAGAGTTCCATAAAAAAATCCACACCAAAAATAACATTTATTGTCGAAATAGATAAGATTTAAAAAATTCGCCCCCTCATCGCCTGTACCATTGGATGGACTTGATCGGCCAAAATGTTCACATAAGTCTGAGCAGTAATACGCGCTTACAGAGTTATCATGGGGCCAGAAGAGAACCACGATATGGCTGCCCAAACCATCACCGAACCCCCGCCATGTTTCACTCTTGACAACAAGCAGTCTGTATTATAGGCTTGAAATGGCGTTCTCCAGACGTAAACTCGGCCAGAAGTGGGGAACAATGTGAAATAAGACTCATCAGACCATATTACGCTCTTCCACTGCTTTATAGTCGAGGCTTTATGACTTAAACACCACTTTTTCCTGTTACAGGCATTAGCATTACTGATGGATGGTTTTTCAATTGCAACACGGCCAGCAATTCCCTATTTATGAAACTCCCTTCTACTTATTTTGGTACTCACGAGATTTGGTAACACGACATTCAGTTCAGCAGTAACTTTTGCAGCTGTGGACTGCTTATTTTTCGCGATAATCCTCCTTAATGATCGTCTGTCACGATCACTCAGCACACACTTTCGTCCGCGCTCTGATATAGCGGATGATGTTTTTTCCGCATTTTAAATATGCGGAATAAATCTTCGACACAGTACCTCTTGAAACACTAAAAACCTCGGCTACCTTGCTTACGGAAGCACCCACCATACGCGTGCCAACAATTTGTCCACGTTCGAAGTCTGTTAACTCTGACATAATGCAATGATAATCTCACATAACAGTGCTCCAACAACGACTGAACGGGGCAGCGATTTTACGAAGTTGTATAGGTGGCGTCAGTTGGCGAAAACTCCAGTGCCATCAACACAGTTCATTATAATCAATCTTTCTTTTCGAACATGCATTTCAAAAGGTGTTTCCATATTTTTGTCCAACCCCTGTATATATACACTATATTGCCATTGATTATGGGACACTTGCGATTTTAGACATTTTACTAAATATCTAAAAAAATACATGAGGAATCATCTCGAAACTCTTAGTGTATAAATATAATAGTATAAGTCATACATCTCCGTGAAGATTTTTTCCCGAAACTCCAAAGGGGACCGTCAACAAATTAAAAAAGAATGAATATCTTTTGAATAACCCTGTCAAAACTAATGTAGCAAAAGCGCTCAAACTCTAGATTATGATTGAATGCCTTATTGTAATACACTGTGTTCATTTTTATGCAAATAGCATGCACACTTGCAGAGTAATTAAGGTTTTTATAAAAATGGCCCAAATTTTTCCAAGTTTTTTCATTATAATTTTCAGAGTTCTTAATATAAAATAATATTTTTTTCAGAAAATATGACAAACAACATTGCACACAGTACCCTGTAATCAGAATTAAAAAATAATAAAAATTGTATGAAAAATGAGTAGGTTTACTATATAATTTTTTACTGCGCATGCGTCAAATATATCAAAATTTCATTTGCATATTATGTTAGCTAAATATATAGAGCAACTTTTCTAAAAGTCTCAAAATCATAGCTTGAAAATTCTAAAAGTAATCGTCTATAGAAAAAGGACAAAATCCGTTGTTTCCAAAATGAAGCAAAAAAATATGGGATTTTATCCAAATGCAGTAGTACATCCCATATTATGTATTCTATATTGACTCTAATCAATGAATATATGGATACAACCCCTCTTGTTTTTGCTTCATTTTGAGAATAACGGATTTTCGACTTATTCAATTGACGATTATTGTCAGAATTTTCAAGTTATGATTTTGTGACTGTCACAAAAGTTGCTCTATACATTTAGCTAACATAATATGCAAATGAAATTTTGATATCGTTGACGCATGCGCAGTAAAAAATTATTTAGTAAACCAGCTCATTTTTTATACAATTTTCATTATTTTTTAATTCTGATTACAGGGTACTGTGTGCAATGGTGTTTGTCATATTTTCTGAAAAAAATAATATTTTATATTAAGAACTCTGAAAATTATAAGGAAAAAACTTGGAAAATTTTGGGATCATTTTTATAAAAACCTTAATTACTCTGCGAGTATGCATGCTATTTGCATAAAAATGAACAAGGCTTATTACAATAAGGCATTCAATCACAATCTAGAGTTTGAGCCCTTTTGCTACATTAGTTTTGACAGGGTTATTCAAATGATATTCTCAAACGCATCCAATTGACAGGTTTTCTTATTTAGAAACTGTATAATGAGCCGTATTGGTCAGTTTTTTGATAAAGGCAGAATATATTTCAAAAAATGCTGTCAAAATAGCCATTTTGAAGAAAATTTCCCAAAGCGATCGTGATTGAAGATTTGAGGGTGCATTCAAATAACAAATTGCTTTTTTATGATTCATTTCTTAAGCAATTTTTGCTCTCAAACGCATCGAATTCACAGGTTCTATCATTTAGAAACTATATAATATGCCGCATTGGTCAGTTTTTCGATAAAAGAGAATATATTTTTAAAAATGCTGTCAAAATAGCCATTTTGAACAAAATTTCCCGAAGCAATCGTGATTGAAGATTTGAAGATGCATTCAAATAACACATTGCTTAATTTATGACTCATTTTTGAAACCATTTTTTTGCTCTCAAATGCATTCAGTTGGCAGTTTTTCTTATTTCGGAACTATATAATTTTCCTTATTCGTCAATTTGTTCATAAAGTCAGAACATATTTTTAAAAAATGCTGTCAAAATGGACATTTGAGCCAAATTTAGCTTAAAATGATTCTGATAAAACCGACTGTTACAGAAAAATTAAATTAAAATTTCAAAGTGGTCAAATAAAATTATTAAATTGGGTTTTTCACTAATTACATATTATTTTTTGTTGTTGAAATGAGCACTTAACGAAATCTACCTCCGCCTATAGGCCAAGCCGATAGGGATTTTTTTTAAAGCTTTTTTTTTTGGTATTTTAAAGGATAAAAGTGAAATGGATGTGTTATAAATAAAAGTTGTGTTATTTTAAACATTGAATGTGTAAAAGATTTTCTCCAATCTAACTTAAGAATAAAACTTTTTCTTCTGAACATCCCCCTTTTAAAAAAACACGTATTTAAAACAAATGAAATTCTTTCATTTTTATTTATATTTTATTTTCTACATTTTAGTATTAAAAAAACGCATGGTTATAATTTCTAAGCCAATTGAGTTATTTAAGGGGCTTGGTTTTTGCATATAATAATTCTCATGGTTGTTGTTACTCGTATATACCGGGTGTCCCAAAAATGACTGATGGAAATTAAAATTCAATACCTTGCAAACGGTGACAGCTATTAAAAAAATTTTTGCAGGAGGGTTATGTATAATGTCAGGAGTTTTTTTTTTTTTTTACCGTAATTTTTTATTTTAGTTCTCATCTCAAAATATAGGTGGCGCTGACGGCGATTGAAGGCCTGGTCGACGCTTCACTCAGCACTGATCACCTGGCCTTCAGTCACCGTCAGCGCCAACTATTGTTTGAGATGCGAACTTAAATAAAAAATTACGGTAAAAAAACTCCTGACGTTATACATAACTCTCCGGCAAAAATTTTTTAAATAGCTGTCACCGTTTGCAAGTTATTGAATTTTAAAATCCATCAGTCATTTTTGGGACACCCGGTAGTTTTTACCATGAAAACTATTTGGCGATTTATCACCCGCGAATGTTTAATGTAATTTTTTTTTATAATTAACTTGTAAATAATTCCAAAATACATTGAAATTTTCTACTATCATCGGAAACACACTTGTATTCATAATATTTTTAATTCTCGACTGTTAGAAAAACAAAATGTGTAATTCTAACGATGTAAAGTTACAGAAATCTGTATGCTTACTAAAACTTTATGTGTACACTGTTCAAAAAATATGTAAAACTATAAATCTAACTTTTGAAAAACTATATATTTCTGCAGTTTTGCAAAAAATCTACTAAAATTAAGGTAATCTTACTCAAAATTTATCTATAAACCGGGTGCAATTACATAAAAAGTTCTAGGCATCCCAGCTTCCTGAAAAATTATTAATAACATTACAGATTTTTCGATTAAGAGTGCAAATGTGTATTTATTACATGGAATTTTGTTATTGTCGTTACATAAGAAGTTCTAAGAATTCCAGTTTCCTAGAAAAATGTCAATAATTTCGCAGTTTTTGTTTTACAGTGTACCGAAAGTGAGAGTGGAAGCGATTACAAAATTTTATTTTTACATACGCAAGACGAGTTATGTTAAAACGAGTCGAAAATTGCCCGTCAAATGTAGCAAATGAGGTGCGTTTGTACGATAACGAAGTTTTTAAAATTTTCAGATCTTGGTGGAATAGTATAAAGTACTTCGGATAAAGCATTATATCCTTATTCTTTTGGGTATTCCTGTAAATATTATATGCTTTCATTTACAGAGGAAGTAACTTGCAGTACATTTCAGCAATATACATCAATTTTACAAAACGTGGTCCAGTTTAATGTAAATTAAAACAATAATGTTTCCCTTTGTACCAATATGTAATGGACTACTTTTGTGAGTCCCTGTAAATTAACTAAAAAATATACTTTGCAACGCAGATTATACTGCATGTATATTTTAGTATAACTTCTGATGCATATCTATTTTATCTGTTTTATGTTCGACAGAGTGTAACATAAAAAAATGCACTTGAATCTATTTTTTTTCTATTGGCCGTAATGTAACGGTATATTTTTGATTTGCCCTGTAATTAAACTATACATCCGATTGAAAATATTATTAGAATTACGAGATTAAAATTTTAAATTACCACAATTCTTAAACTACTAGACCGCATGACTTCCCGTTCAGTGTTAATTTCAATAGGTGGCTCAAGTTAGAAGGAGTATCCCCTCGAAAAATTTGAAATTTTTTGCTTTCAAGGGTCAAAAAGTTCAATTTAGCCCCCCGGTAATTCAGAATGTTCCCTCGGAACTACAATAATCTCTTCTTGAGAAAAGTGTCTAATTTCAAAACTATTCCCATTTGTTATCTTAAGGCAAAAATTATCGAAAAATACAAACACGTCTTTATAGTAAAAATTGGTATAATTTTATTATGAGGGAAATCTCCTATGATTATTTTTTAATCTCTATGTGTCGAGAACCCTTTTCTTAATTTTTTATTACTTACTACTTTTTTTTTTCTTTTTTCAAAACAGAAATTTTTCTGTAATTGAATTTCGAAAAGGTTGTTATTCAAACATGGATGCGGAGTCGGTAGAAAAAGTGGCCGACTCCAGACCCTACTTCGACGACTCCGGAATTTTAACGTCTTCGACTCCGACTCTGATTCTAAGCTGACTAATGTACTAGAGTTTCTGTTGATAAAAATTATGTGGTAACACAAGAAAAATTAGGCAAAAATTCCACTATTTCGATATCTGTTGAGTTCTTTGAACTTTGAAAGAAAAAAGATAAATAAATAATTTTCGTTTTACAGATTTTTTTTAAATTTCACGTTCATAAACCAGAAAAATCCAATAATCGAAATCTAAAAAAGACATCAAGAGGGAAATTTTATGATTTTGTATCCGTGGACTTGGAAAGGGAAATCTTTACCATTTTGATGTTAATTCGTGTCCCCCAGAGCAGAAAAATGTCAATGGAAAGGAAAAAATAAAATAAAACAAGATAAGAAAATTTCATTAGTTGGAAAAAATTCGGAATCTACTACAGTTTTTAATTAAAAATGATTTTCATCTATTGAGTACACCGGGCAGTATTTTGGAGATTTTTAACTTGGATAGCCCGGTATAATCCAAAAATAAAAATAATAGTTTCTTTTGTGGATTTAAAATGAAATAAAATTGGTTTAATTTCACTTCAAACTGTCTAACAAAAAAGTCGGAGTCTTTTTGTTATTTAATGACTCCGAGTCCGACTCTTTTAATCAAAAAATGGGCCGATTCCGACTCCACAACCTTAGATTTAAATAGGATAAACTTTACAATACAAAATAACTGCTGGTAATAATGAAAGATTCTAAAGACTTTACGTGGCACCTACGCCGGTCGCTTGTCTTCAAGGGTTTAAAATATAAAGGGGCATAAGACATAACTTTGTAATCTATTGGCAATTTCAATTTTATCTTGGTTAATTTAGTTATTAAAATATATGGGATGTCCTTTTTATTCTGATTGAACATGCCGTAAGTTTTTTATTCTTCGTCGCCTTTTTTCAGAAGAATTTTATTCATTTCCAGGCATGGAATCAATAAATCTATAGAATAACAACAACCGCAAAAAAGATATTTTAAAAAATACGAGATTTACAGTAATATAATAAGTTCTTACAACCTTATGGAGTATAAAGACGTTTAAATGAATTTTAAAATATTATACAAGTAGATTCAAATAACTTGCTGAGAATTAAAAACTGTATTATAGTTTTTTAATAATAATAATAATAATAATAATAATAATAATAATAATAATAATAATAATAATAATAATAAAATTGGCATACATTGAAACCTGCATACATGAAATCTTCTTACTTCCGTATGACAGAAGAATTTAATATGTATTTAATCGTATAAATTTTCTATTAATTCATAAGCGTGCAACATCTGCTATATCAAGATTTGAGTATTTGCAAAACTGTACGAACTCATTTCGTTTGCCATGTTTGTTGTTAAAAATTTTATCTAAATAAAGTTTATTATAGTGAACTGAGTCATAAAATTTTTTTTAAATAATAAATTAAAAAGCCTATAAATATTTGATATAGAAAATATTTCTCGTTAATAGCACATAAAGTGTGAATGATTTGAGTGCATTTTGCTAACCGAGAACTAATTGTACTCAATCACCATTCAGTGATTTACAATATTTTACCTTCAATAAAATTCCAACACATTATCATTACAGTATATTTTACTAGAAAATAAACAGATTGTTAAATCTACAGAGATTTGCATTTCGTTTTCAATTTATGCAAAGATTAGCCTTTCATTTTCATAAAACTTTTGAAACATTTAATCATGTTCTTTCCACATATTTGAGGATAAATATTTAACTGCTTTATCAGGAGATCAATTAAGACGGCCGCAAAGATTTTAGAACAAGTTGGAAATTGCACGTGAAGCGTAGCAAATGAGGTGCGTTCGTACTATAAGTTTTAAAATATTCAGATCTTGCTGATATAGTAGAGCGTACTTTGGATACAGTACAGAGGTCGAAATCTTTGTGTTCCTGTAAATATGCAGGGAGTAATTTTTATTATACTCCATCAACGTATATCTTATTCATAAAATGTGAGGTAGGTTAATATAATTAAAACACGCAACAAAAAATGCTTCCCCGTATAACATGATTTAGTGGAATACATTTGTGTAGCCCTGTAATTTAATAATAAATATTCTCTGCATCCCAGATTGTACAGAATGTAGATTTTAGTACATACATCATAGATTCATGTCAATTATATTATGTTCAAATGAGTGTAATACAATTAAAATGCATTTGAAACATTTTTTCCCATTGATCATAATGTAACGGAATACTTTTGACTGTCCCTGTAATTGATCTATGCATCCTATTTTCATAACATTTGAAATGACTCGACAAAATTATGTAATAATTAAACGTTTTAAATTTCAAATAATTAAAATGCATTTGAAACTTTTTTCCCCATTGATTGTAATGTAACAGAATATTTTGATTGTCCCTGTAATTGATCTATGCATCCGATTTTCATAACATTTGAAATGGCACGACAAAATTATGTAATAAATATACGTTTTAAATTTCAAACGATTAAAACGCATTCGAAACTTTTTTCCCCATTGACGTAATGTAGCGGAATCCTTTTGATTGTCCCTGTAATTGATCTATCCATCCAATTTTCATAAAATTTGAAACGACTCGACAAAATTATGTAATAATTATATATTTTAAATTTCAAACGATTCGGTTGGATAGTTTTTGCGTTGTTATATGCGGACGGACAGACAGATGGACAGAGGGACAGACAGACGGACAACTGGACAGACGGACGGACTGAGCGACAACAATAGGTGCTACGTATTTACATAATTACGAACGCACCTAAAAAAATTTAAATGGCGGTACTTTTATGCCTAATAAGTACTTTTATTTGCATAAAAAGTTCTATAATAGGTACAAATTCATAATTTCTAGATATCTTCAATTTTCTTTTCCTTTTATTTTAGAAGATAAACTTAAAAGTGGCATTGGGAATTATCCATTTCATTGATATCGAGATTTAAAAATTCTTGAGTATTTAACGTTTTTTAATTAGAAATTAGTTTAAAAATTGAAAGTGCAAGAAGAAATAAATTTGCTATATACTAGTTTCTTTTCCATGGATAATTTTTATCATAAGTTAGATCTAATTATTATACATTATTGTAATAAATGTTTTATTCATAATATATCCAAAAATTATTACAGTTGAAGCAAAATATAATTATTATGGCAACATAAAATTTACTAGAAATTTAGAAAAGCTAAGATGTATGATTATTTTAAAAAAGAATAAATGCTGAACTTTACGTTAAAAGTTATATTCAGTATAGCTAATCCTGTAATTTATTACTATTATTATTATTATTATTTAGATTGCTTGATTGCTACCTTTTTTTAAAAGCTGAAAATTCACCTGTTATCGACTAATTTAATCTATAATTAAATAAGGCGAGCATTTTTATTTAAATGAAGTTGTAGCAATGAATTATCTGAATTTTAATAATTATAAGTGTAAAAAAAGTATGCCTTTATTGAAAATCACAAAATTGTAAAAATATGAATTAATGGATTGGAAATTTTACGAAATTAGCCAGCTATCACCAAGATTGCCTCATATGTGGCAACTTATTATTGTTGCCAAATTTGGCGTTATTTCGCCAACATTGTCAACATTTGGTGCTATTGGGGGACCATCACCTTTAGTAATTTTTAAAAACTAATCTTTGTTGAAACTGATACTTATTTCTCAGTAGGAAATCAAATTGTATTTACAGCCATTAGGGTCAAGTATTGTTAACATTAGCAGCGTTAATTTAATCTTAAATAATGATTTTTGCGATTTCTTTTGAAAAGGAAAGGTCCTTGGGTCTAATTTTGAAAAATTCCGAAACACAATTCCGATGTTTATTAAATTTAGTTATACAAAGGAATGTCAAGTTTAAATATTTTATATCCATTGGATATATAAGGTCATATTTTAAATTTAAAATGTGCCCCATTTTCTCCCTTAGGGATTGAATAAAAAAAAAGAAAAAAAAACATGCCCTTAGGAATACATATAATTATTAATTTCAAAGATCTATGTCAAGAGCAAGTGAGTAAAAAATGAGTAACAAAATTTCATTGCCATATGTAAACAGAGTTGAACAACTGTTTTCAAATCCAAAAGGGCAACTTTATGACGTAATTGTGTTTTTGATCGGAAATGCATGTGACTAGTATGTGTTGCTGTTAAAAAGCAATGTAATTAATCGAACTGGTTTTTTTTTTTTTTTCAAACGCAGTAGATTTTTTAGGAAATATTGCCAAAGTGGGCATTTTGAATCAAATTTCCGCGCGAAAGAAGAATAACCATTCAAGAAAAGATGATAAACGTCTTTGTCATGTAATCAAAAATTGCTTTTAACTCAATAGACAATTATTTATCAAAACATGGAAAACACAATTCTATTTTAAATCACTTCCACAGTCAGGTCTTTCAATTTTATGTTTTTCATTAAAAATTGAATTTGTAAATATGTGAAAACATTTTAGACTTGTTGAGCATAGTTGTTAAGAACAGCCTTAAAGAACGTAAAAAAGCAGTTCAAACAAGCAACAATGCATGTATTATGTCACCACAATTAAAAGATATTACTTACTTAAATATTAGTGCGTTTTTTAAAGAAGATTTTATATTTCAAAATTTTATTTCTCTGCAACAATACTCTTATTTTATTGAAATTAAAGAAATGGAATGTTTTTTAATAAAAATTATTAGAGTGAAATCTGCTCAGACCTAACCTCGAAGGACAAACTAATAAAACCTTTTAAAAAAATATATTACCCGAATTGGTGCACTTTACATTGCAAATAGTATTCTTTTCAATGAAAAATATTTTTTTTTAGATTAAGACAGAATTCCATTACATACAGTATCCATTTTAAAAGTTTTTACAGTATTAATAAAATCAGAGAAAGAATCCCTCCCAATCTTCAGATACTAATCGACAATTGTAGTTAAGGGTGTATTCGAAAAAACGCTTTTCCACCTTCAACAGCTCAAAATTTTCCGATACAATTTCAGACACATTTTTAAAGGTAGAAACAGGAAACTTGCTAAGAGGATTTTTGAAGAGACATACAAGGTGGCGTGTGATGTCATTTTACACTCCATTCATTAGAATTTGATTTATAAATAATAACCTTCTCAGTATGACCCTTTTTTTTCGTTCGCAGACCTCCCGCTTCGGAAAATTCCGTTCAAAATGTTGTTTTTTATTGCTTTTTTTGCAATATTTTCTGCATTTATCAAAGAATCGATGATTACGGCACCTTGAGTACTTTCTGAATAAGACAATTTGCCAGTTTGATGCATATGAGAGCAAAAATGAATTTAAAAATAAATCGGAAAATAAGCAGTTTGAATCGAAATACACCCTTAAGCTGTCACATGGTATTTAATTTTGTTTATGTTCCTTATAAACAAATATAGCTCGTTATTTAAAAGCGAAGATGAATGCGATTAAAATGACAGCGAAAACGAATATCGCGATATCTAATGTTACTTTTGAGCTTAACCCTTTCGAGTCCAATTTTTTTTTCAATTAAAAAAAAAAAAAAAAAAAAAAAAATACGTTAATAACTTTAACACTAGCTATCCATGTAGACTAAATAGTGTTTAACGAATATTTCACTGTCTGAAAGATAACGTATGTTGTCGTTTTCCGTACTATTGAATTAATATTCATATGACAATAGGCTAAGGAAGAATTTTTGGAGATGTTTAGAAAATACTGTATTACAATAAGATTTAACTTATATTACAACTCTCTAATACTTTTTACGCTTTATTAGACACGATTCTCTCAGGAAAGTAACATTTATTTTAAATTTAATGCGTGAAATATGTGTTTAAAATAAAAGAATCGCAAACGACGCAAAGAGAATTCGAAAAATAATAATAATTATTATTAGTAGTAAATGCTGAAACATAAATGAAGTCATTTAGTAAATGCATAGACATGTATTAACACTAGCAGACTATGCCCGCTTCGCTGGTCCGTATTTCCAAACGAACCTTGACTCAAACAAAATGGCGATTTAAAAATTTTATTTTAAAGACTTAGTTTAATTGACTTAATTTATTATTATTATTTCTTTTTTTTAAATAATAGAAAATAAATAAAAGTAATATAAATGTAATTGGTGATGCGTGTATAAAAATGGAAAAATGTTTGCAATAATATAAACAACAACAACAAAAAAAAAATAACGTAAACAAATAATTAAAAATTCGCCATTTCGATAATTTTTTAAAATAACATCAAGCATAAAATCAAATAACATCAAGGTTAATTCTCAGTCGGGCAGCAATAGTAAATTTTCTTTTCTCCGTCTGTTTCATAATAAAAAAAAAACAAATTTAATAACTTCTAATTAAATAATCTGAAAAATTTTCTGTAATCGGATTTATGATCTAAAAGTGTCTTTAATACATAAACAAAACAGCGCAGTTGTCATGTACACGCGGTGGTCGGCGCGATAATTTTTTACACTAATTTGGCGGAAACATTGTTTTCGAATACCAGTTTCATATATATATTTAAATTATTTTCTATTATTTAAAAAGTAATAACAATTAGTAAAAAAAGTTTAAATAATAAGTATAGAACAAAACAGTTTGCACAATTTTAAAGAAGAGAAAGGAAATAAAAAAACATTTTATTAATAACTAAATAACAATAGTCAGGTTACCATGCCAGGCAAAATAACATCAATTTAGTGTCCATTAGTTACCTCGGTGTGTATATGATATGTGTGCAAATAAAACTTCCGATAATATAATAAATGGCATCATATTTATTTTCCTTTGAATTTTTTTTTATTTTAATTTTTCACGTAGAAACTGCTCAACTGAAAATTAATTGCCGAAAAGAAATTATTGTTCCATATTTTGATTTTCTTGGCAACGGGAAAGAAAATGGTTATTTTTTATCGGAAAAATTTTAATTGATTCTGTGTGAAAAATAATGAAATTTTGAATTATTAAGGAAAATATTTGAATAAATCAATTAAAAATTAGCCTATGTTCACCGGAAATAGTGTAGCTTTGCAACGGTGAAAGAATTTTTCAAAACCGTCAATTAGTTTCGGAGACTATACAATTCAAACAAACAAACCATCAAATCTTCCCTCTTTATAATATTAGTATAGATTACAACATGTAAATAGTAGAACAAGTATTTCTTAGAACAAAATAATACTCCATTAATCACATGTACTATTAATAGTACCCCAGACCCGAAAGAGTTAATATTACCGAGAAACGTATTTTTGCTTTGCAGTAAATATATTTATCTTTTTATAATTTAAAGAGTGTGTCAGTATCACACTCATGTACACTTTCACTAATTTCATGTTGTATCATATAAGCATCCAATAATAGGTTTAAAATATTCATGCGTTTATTTATTTATTTATTTTTTTTTTTTTTTACTACACAACTAATCTATACATATAATAAAACAGTAGGACCCGGTGTGTCTGTACATTGAAGATAATTGACAAAAATGGAGTCAGGGCGATAAAAGAAAACCAATGAAACACAAAAAAAAAATTTTTGAATTTTTTGTCTGTCTGTCTGTCTGTCTGTCTGTCTGTCTGTTTGTTCGAGGTTATCTTCGTAACTACTGAATGGATTTTTATGCGGTTTTCACTAATGAAGAATGCACACTCCCGGGCAGTGTATAGGCTTTGTTTCATCAAAATCGGACAACAGACAAAAAAGTAACAAAAAGAAACAAAAGAAACTATTAGGTGCGCTGCTCACGTTTTTTAGTACATAACGTTTTTCAGTACATATAAAATCCAATAGATGTCACTGTGCGATTTTAAAACGCGCTATCGTTATGTTTTCGCCAGTCTACTTAAGTATGAGAAAGTTTCAAGCTGGCTGTCGTTCCATGTGGTTTAGTCGGTAGAACGTCAATGCGCCATACTGATGGCCCGGGTTCGATTCCCAGCATGGAATTTTTTTTCACTATGTTGGCATTAACGCCTATAAGCAATTAAAAGAATTTGAAATATTGTATTCAAGGCGAATTTTCTCTCTGGGAAAATTTCCTTGCATTAATATGTGTGTAATTTTTTTTTCGATTTAATTTTTTTTTTTCGAAACTTTGTTTTTCTTAAAAAATTACAGTAAATATTTGATATTTCCCAACGTTTTTTGAATGATCGACTTGCTTTTTTTTTTTTTTAATGTATGTCTGAACCTTATCTAACTACTTCTTCAAGATTTCTTTAGATAAACCGACCAGCGTAGCGGGCGAAGGCCGCTAGTCTGCAATATTTCGTTAAATGTCAAAGTACTTTATCTAAAGATAGCAAACTATTTTTAAACGGGTTTTACGAAAATACAAAATCTAAAGAAAACTTTTTAAATTCCAAACAGCTTGAACACGTATTTTAACAAAATACTTAAAATATTTAGAAAATAAATTAGTTGCAAAATTTCTGCCTTATTTAAAGTTTAAGAGAGAAGTGATATCTTCTCATTAGTGAAAGAAATCGGCGAATTTTGAGCGGTAAGTTAAACTAAACTGCACTCGAATGATTCTTAGATGACCTTTCGTCAGATTAAGACAATATTTTAACTACAAATTAATGCTTTTACGAAAGCTTGCGATCGCATCAATATTTTTTCATTTAACTCTTTCTATCCTAAATTTCTAATACAAAAACCACTTCACCGGAATAAATATATACGTTAATATCTGCATTGTAAAAAACCTGGCGATTTTACGGAGATTGTAAGAATAATCTGGACGCCAATATAATTCACTGTTTTCAACGGAAAAATCTATATTATAAAGGCCAAACGTATCTGTGCGTAGCGCATGCGTCATTTTGCGAATGACAACTCTTTGAAATTTGAAATGAAATTTCGGTTTTGCAATTTTTGTATTAAAAACTTTTAAACTTCTAAAAATCGCAAATTTTTAATTTTTACACCGTCATATAGGGAAAAAAGCGTACTTTGTTTAAATGCACTTTGTTTGAAAGCTGTATCTCAATTTATTTTTGAGATATTAATTTATTTTATAGTTTTTAGTATCAAATTTGCAATAGCGACGACAGAAAAATTCCATTTCTATCATTTTTTCATAAAAACTGAAAAAAATTAATATTGAAATTAAAATACGTGCTATTAGAAGAATGCTATTTTCTGATAAAAATAAAAGCAGAAAAAACGGTTTTTTTATACCTATGTTTTAAATTTCACTGTATCGAATTTATAGCAAAATTATCGAATTAATTGCGGCGAAAAATTACGTCAGGGACGTACGCGTCGAAATATTTTAACTGAAAATAACGTTACTGTTTTTGAAAGCATGCATTTTGTCTTATAAACTTTCCATATATTTTTTTTCTTTTGCATATGTACTGATACAAACTTTGAGGCATTATACAAAATGCTTAAAAAAGTTAAAATGACGCCATATCTAAAAGAAAACGACCACTATTTAGATAATACTATACATTTTAACGCAAATGCGTCTAAAAACATGAATTACAGGAATTTTTTTACTCTTCGGTACTGAAATTAGTACATGAAGTTAAGAATGCAACTATTCACATGCAAAAATGTGACTAAGTTCTGAGTGAAAAAGATTTAAAATGATAAACTTAAATTTCCATTAAAAATAGTGAATACGGATATAAGAAGTGAGTATACAATGTTAATTTTTATAAAATGTTAATTTTGAAAAATTAAAATTTATTTCAGGTTTAGGTTTTATGGGAAAAAACTTCTATGATCGTGTCAAAGTGTAATAAATTTTATTCCGGAATACCAAGAATAAGGATCTCAATTAACAACTTCATCAAAAAAAAAAAAAAAACTGATCTTTATTACATTTTGCTGATTGCATATGCGAATAAAGTTTAATTTTAATAATTGGGGCAACTATGTTTTATAGAATTAGTATTTTGTTAACTTTAGGTTAAAATAATATCTATTTGAGAGTTAGACTAACCAATATAAGATGCATTTTTTATAGTAACTTATTCTGTAAGTTTATTACAAAGCAATGAAATAGTTCTTTCTTAAATGTTTTTCTTTCGTCGAAATTCGACGGGTTCCATCTCGTTCCCTTAAATTCCAGGAAAAAAGTACAATTTTCTGGAATTTACGGGAATTTCTTCGTTAAAAAACAGTTAATTCTACTGACGTCCCAATTACTAGTACAATTTCTGTAAAATCGCCGTTATTTTTAAGATATAGAGAAAAACATAATAAGTGCAACATCTGAATAACGGACACCCATGGGACCGGCAAAAAGTGAACGCTCTCCAGTAATGTGTGTTATTCAGAGGTTTCAACTTTTAAGAAAAATAAGATTGCATAAATTTAAATAGAAATACTCAGTCATTTTCATTAATCTTGGATGTTTAAGTTCATTTAAAAAATAATTAACTGTTTTCTAAGGGGTGGGAGGTTAAATACCTTTCTTCAAAGAAATAACTTTAAATGTTGCTTTGCGATACAAGTTATTATCATCTTAATGCAAAATTTTGGATTTCATGAAGGTTCGTCAAAACTTCAATATATGTGTTAATTCTGAAAATTTTGCGTGGTTCTATAATCTCTTTCACTTCTTCTTCCTCAACACCTATTTTTTTTCCGTTTGCTGTGTGGAATCAATATTGGCAGTAACTACCAAATATTTTCTCAAACAAACTCGCTGGCTTTCATGCTTTTATGATTCCTGTTCTAAGACTATTATCTAATTTTTTCCTATCACATATTATCTTCAATCTTTGCTTAATGCCATATCAAGTAATTTTTTTTTTTTTTTTTTTTTTTTTTTTTTGCTTAACAGTTCGGTTTGCAAATAATCATGAAATTGTAGCAAAAACTGTTCAAAAAATTAAGTTGCCGTTGTTTAGAATTCCTTATTTAGATGTTCTTTTAGGTACAGTGGCATAGTGGTCAGAGCAACGGGCTGAGACGCCGCAGATCGTGAGTCTGACTCCCGACTGGGAAGGCCTATTCAGCCTTTCATTCCTTCGAGGTCAATAAAGTGCCCGAAAGTAAGCGATATGAAACACGACCTTTGTAAACGGCGCTATTTGAATACACAATAGAAATGGAAATTTATACATTTAAGATTAAAATTAATTATTTCACTCATAAATATTCATTAAAAAAATATGCATTATGCCTGTCAACTAATCTGCTTAATTAATAAAAGAAGATATAAAAATATTGCTTGTGATCTAAAATACTTATTGTAATCGAAGAATAATTTTTCAAAAATTGCTATGCTTTTGTAATTACTTAAATTTATATTGAAAATACTGCTCACCCACAAGAAAAGTGACACATGTCGCAAAAATTCATTTTTTTTTTCACTAAATAGATCTATCATAGGCGCGCCTTGTTATAGGAACAGTTTCATAAATGCAGTTGTACAAGGAACCACTTTATTACGCTCTATGTCCTTTTGTGATTAAAGAAGAGGGGTGGGTTATGCGTGATGGTATATTTACATAACTTTCCAAACCTTATCCCAAGTCTTCTTTTTAAAGGTTTTATGCTTTTATGCAGCCTTTATTCCAGCATGTCCTATTTTTTAATGTTAGAGTAAAATCATGCAAATTTTCTATTGTCTCTCCTACAAAATTTACTTTTGTTAAGATATGTCAATTTTCCTGTAGGTGAGCGATATGTTCAACATACATCCGTTTAAATGAATATTATTGTTAAAAGCTATAAATTTCTTTGTATTTAAGAGTTCGAACCTATTATCTGAAGTAAGAAAAATAAAACATAACTGTATAGAAGACGTTAGAAGAAATGTAATTATTTGAAATCAAGCAATTTAGAAAAATAAAAAGAAAAATCTTTTTTTAAAATAGCATTAAATATGCATTGAAAGATAAACATCTGAAACTACTAAACATTTTAATAAAATCCTAAAATATTATAAGCGATGAATATATAAACCTGATTTAAAGTATTCATGTAATACCTATCGAAACGAATTTAATTCTTACTCCCTTTTCAAGTAAAGTGAAATTTGTATTTCCGCACAAAGGATATTTAGGACGGTTTTATTTCCGCATCTGTATTTTCTTCCTCCATATACGGATGTTCTATTCAATATAGCTGTTTATAGGAACTTATTAGTGGTCGGTAAAGATTTTTGGTAGATAAAATCATGACATTGATTTGGAGAAGCTTAATTTTGTGGGAAGTCAGAAACCGAAATTCTACTTTATTAAATTGAAACATTGTCGATCGATAGTTAACAGTAGTCATTAAATATTAACGTTAACTTGATAAACAATGTATCCATAGTTCACGCTTATTTTCTTTATTCTGAACAAAACATGGTTGAATTATAAATGCTTCATTAATAAAAGTTTAACAAGTTATTTTATATATTTAGCTTCCTAATTATTTTTTAATATATATTAGTCATTATAGTTGTTTAGAAAAGTAGAATAAAATTTTTGAATATGGAATCTTGCCACTGAGTTGAGGAAATTTTTTTGCTGTTTGAAATTAGGAACTAAGTTTATTTCCTTGCGTTCAAACATCATGGATCTCTAATTATTAGTTTTCTTTTGTAATTAAATTTCATTTTAAATTTATTAGTGGTATAATTCACGTAATTCTAATCGTATACTATTGTAGTTCACTATCTGTATTTTATGTACGATTCCATTTGCTTTGAACAAAATACAGTTGTGTTATAACTAGCTTCTGGAGAAATTATTTTGAATATATAGTGCTTTTAAATTATTCTTGCATATAGATTAGTTACTATAGTTATTTAGATATTATTAGAGAACAGCAAAGTATTTTGGTATAAATTCACTTAACTGAGTTGAAGCAAATTCTTGTGCGTTGGAAATGAGAGACTGGAGATCTATTTCCTTATCTTAAATCAACGTGGATCACTAACAGTTTTATTTAATTGTTAAGGCTAACTTTTTATTATATTAGTAAACAGCATATTCGTAATTCACATACGATCTTATTTATTAATAAAAAATATGAACCAGATTTAAAGTATCCATATAATATATATTTAAAAGGAATTTAATTCTCCCTTTTTGAGTAAAGTGAAAATTCTATTTCCGCAAAAAGGATATTTAGGACGGTTTTATTTTCGCATATGTATTTCCTTACTTTATATGCGGATATTCTATTCATTATAGTAGTTCATAGGAACTTATTAGTGGCCGGCAGAGATTTTTAGTATAGAAATTATGGCACAGATTCGCAGAAGCTTCCTTTCGTGGGAAGTCAGGAACCAAAACTCTACTTCCTTACAAAGAAACATTGTTGATCCATAGTTAAAAGTAGCTATTAATAGTTAATGTTAATTTTCATTCTATTAGTAGACAATATATTCATCATTTGCGTTCGATTCCGTTTATTTTCAGAACAATACGGTTGAGTTGCAAATGCTTTCTATATAAAAATTAAAAAATATATCTTGTATATATACGCTTCTTAATTATTTTTTAGTATCTTTTAGTCATTATATTTGTTCAGATTCATTATATTTGTTTAAACTGTCTTAGAATATAATTATTTTTTAACATAAATTTTTTTTAACGAAAAATACAGCAAAATTATATGAGATCAAATTTTTTACTCTGATAAAATAAAAAGCATTATAAGTAATACTTTTTTTCAAAAATAAGTAACTTTGCATAGAAAAATAAACATCTGAAAACACTAAACATTTTAATAAAATCCTAAAATAGTACAAGCGATAAAAATATGAAGCAGATTTAAAGTATTCATATAATATATCGAAACGAATTTAAATCTTACTCCCTTTTCGAGTGCATTGAAAATTCTATTTCCGTACAAAGGATATTTAGCACGGCTTTATTTCCGCATCAGTATTTTCTTCCACCATATAAGGATATTCTATTCATTATAGATGTTTATAGGAATGTGGTAGTGACCGTCAGAGATTTTTGGTATGAAAAATTATGGTATTGATTCGGAGAAGCTTCCTTTCATCGGAAGTCTGGAACCGAAACTGTACTTCCTCAAATTAAAACTCTGTTGAACAATAGTTAAAAGTAGCCATTAATAGTAAATGTTAACTTTTCATTCTATAGGTAAACAATGTATCCGTAGTTCGCGTTCCATCCCATTTATTCTGAGCAAAAACTGGTTGAGTTACAAATGTTTCATTAATAAATGTTGAAAAATATAATATGAAGCATGTATATATACGCTTCCTGATTATTATATCTGCTATCTTTACAAGAAGAAAGTATTGGATTCGTGAAAATTTTTGAATTCCGGTTTTCGATAGACTTACACGTTTTAGGGGTCAGAGACTCCAAAAGAGTTTACAAAATGTCTGTGTATGGGTCTGTTAGTCTGTCTGTATGTGACATAAATTTTGTGGGCGCTCTTTCTCAAGAACTAATACACAGAACTTTTACAAAATTTTAAATTCAGATAGAATTTGATATAATCTGGATCTGATTATTTTTTGGTGTACATCACCCGACAGGTGACACGGCTATGCTGCCTTTTCATGATTTCCGCAATAACTATATATCAAGAAATAATGAACGGATTTGTATAAAATTTCAGGATTCATTAGTCCCTTATATAATTTGGTTCTGAATACGTTTTGGAGTAAATCTCACTATAGGTGGCGCTACTATATGATATTATTCATAATTATTGCAATGGATCTATCTCAGGAACTAAGAAACGAATTTTCATCAAATTTCAGATTCAGTTAGTCTCTGATATAAATTAGTATTCTTTAGTTTTCGGAGGAAATCGCTCAACAGATGGCACTGGTGTGCGGTATTATTCATGATTATCACAATAGGTCTATCTCAGGAAATTATGCATGGATTTTCATCAAACTTCAAATTCAATTAGTCCCTGATATAAATTAGTATTGTTGGTTTTTTAGAGTGAATGACTCAACAGGCGGCGCTTCTATCCAGTTTTTTTTAATTTGATCTCAATGATGATTTGATCTCAAGATGTCAAGATCTTGAAATGATTTTTGATCTCAAATGCTATTACGGGTTTTCATCAACTTTCAGATTATATCAGAACTTGAAATAAGTTGTTATAGATTTAATTTTGTTATAAATTATCTAACTGATGCTATGTATAATTTTTCTGGAATTATTAACGTGCATGAAACAGAAGAATATTTTGGGATTACCACATTCGACTAGTTTTTCTAATTATCATCGTTTTTTAAGTCTTCAAACTTTCTTATTATACATATATTTACTTATTAGGGTGGGCCGAAAAATACTTTTTTTCGATTTTCAATAATGACGTGTGCGGAAAAGTGGCCACTGGTGGCACTCAGTTCATACAAAAATTTGAAATTTTTTGGACATTTTCGGCTTGAAGTTTTGCAAAAATGCTCATTTTTGAACTTTTTTCGAAACAAATTTAAAAATGTTAAATTAAATTTATTTTGGTTGTGTTTACTTGAAAAGGCATATTTAATGTACAAAATGTTTAAATAAGATCTGATCATGCATTATTTAATAATTATGTGCATTATAAGTTAACCTATTTTTATATCTTTTTCGCGTATAACAGGCAAAAGTTGTAATTGTTTGAACCGATCGTTAGTTTCTCTCTTATTTATGTCCCTTGGTCTTCTTATATTTTTTCTATGTGTCAAAGGTCATATATTTGGGCAATGGACAGCAGTATACTTCAAAAAAAAAATCTCGAAGGTGAGATGGGGTTGAAGCAGAACTCTAAGCGAGCGCAATGACTCGTCGTAATACTGAGGGAGTGAAGGACGAAATAGATGAGAGCCAAAATGCGATAAAGGATTCTTATTGTTTCTCCATGCACAGTTACCTGCGACATTTGTTCATTGTGAAAGTGAAACCTTTTTCTAGTGAGATACAGTGCTTTTTGGATCATTTAATGTTCCATTATAGTGTTTTGTGCGTTTTATTACGACGAGCTTATAAATGGCTAGTATGAAGGACTATGGTAATGTAAAGACAGGCGATAGCGTGAAAAGTAGCCTTTAGGAGGCATCATGCATATTGAAAGTATTGCAATTACGAACTTATGCTGATAGTCATGCGCCACTACTACTGGTTGCTTCACCATGTAGAAGTTGTGAAAGCAGAGGATACGAATCTCGTCAACGATAAAAACAAAGTCAGAAGAGAGAAATAGAAACTTGGAAAGAAGATACAGGCAGAAAAAGTTCTTGAAAGAAGGAAAATTAAAAGAATATTTTTTGATGGTAGAAAGGAAAAAAATTCATTCAGAGGAAATAAGAACAAGTGGCAGCGTAGAGAGAAAGGAGAGGAACACATCACTGTGTTGTTTGAACCTGGTTAGGAATACTTGGGTCACTTGATACCTCGTTCCTGTCACGGAAAATAAATAGTAAAATCATTGTCTACTCTTCCAAGTCACCACAAGTTAGACTTTTCTGAACTGACAGCACTTGGGTGTGATGGCACCACTGTTATTCCGGATAACGCAATGGTGCCATTGCCTGTCTTGAAAAAAAAAACTAGGAAGAGAGCTGCAACATTTGATATGTATTCTTCAGATTCAGATTCAGATTCAGCAGCGCGGGATAACCCACCAATCGGCATAGGCTTCCAGATCCCGCGTTGCAACTTTATAAAAAAAAAAAAAAAAAAAAAAAAAAAAAAAAAAAAATTACATTATTTAACAATGTTTAAAGATGGCATAATCTTTTTAACAATATGACAATAATGTTTACAGTTTTTAACGTTGTTAAAAAAAGACTATTTTCAACTCTATAGCTGAGTTATTGAATGTTCTATTTACAAGTCTATATAATAGTTGTTAAATGTTATATTTACACGTAATTTGTTGAGAGTTGCTTTTATAAGACAAGAGAGAGTTGTAGAAATTTTTGTACAGATTACCGTAGCTATGGTTCGGGATCAGAGTCCTCATAATTATTGTTTGTACTTTGAAAAATATGTTCATTAATTTCTATAATCTTGACACATTCTATTATTTTGGAGTAGAGAGATGGAGTTTTTTGCACAATGTTGAACCACTGCTGTAGTTGTATGGTTCTGGATTTTCGAATATGAAATAAGGAAGTTAATGTGCATTCAGTTAGATAATGAATTGAAGTACCTAATTTGCCACATGTGCAGAATGGAGTTGGAGCTTTTTTAATTTTATGAAGATATGTTGGAAAAGGTCCATGATTGGTTGCAAATATATAAAGATTTCTATGAGGTAATATAGTGTTTAAATTTACTTTTGGCTGAAGGTCATATGTGTATCTACCTACATTGCAATAGTCCCAGTCCATTTGCCATTGGGAAAGTGCTTTCTGCTTTAATATTTTTTTAAGAAAAGAAGCTGGGAGTGGATGATATTTCTCTTGCACACCTTCTTGTGTTATTGCGTTCTTTGCTAGTGCATCAGCATGATCGTTGCCATATGATCCCGAATGACCTTTTATCCACTGGAATTGAATATTTTTCTTTGTTTCTTGAAGCTTTTTAATTATTTGTGAGTTTATGAAATCTGTTGTGAAAATATCTTCCATTAGGTGCAGGCTTGATTGATTATCAGTGAAGATGATATATTTCTCCATTATTGAGGAATCTGCCCATTCTATGGCATCTAGTATAGCTAACTGCTCAGCTTGAAAGATTGAGTTATTATGCTGTAGTTTAACCTGATGTGTGTGAATGCATTTTTTATTTTTATATGAACTGAAGGCATAGGCAGTTCCTTGGTCAGATTTAGAACCATCTGTAAAGATGAGCGTTGAGGTGGTGTCTGGATTCCCTTCTAATATGTGTAGATAATTAACATATGGTGCTGTTAATGAGGAAGATATTTTTGGTTGAAAGAAATGCGACTGATATTCATCCTTAGGGATTCCTAAACGTAGCACTTGGCCTAATGTTGATAATGTACTGAGTTGAATTGCAAGCGGCATTATTCCACATAGCACGTTTAGCGCTGCTGTGGAAGTTTTCTTATAGGCTCTAGACACAAGAAGGAGGCATTGAGCTTGAATTGATGACAAGAGTCTTTTACCGTGTGAGGGTTGTAAATAAGGGAACCAGCAAGGTGAGGCATAACTTTTTTTTTTCTAATATTTGAAGATACCATATTTTCAGGATTTGTTTTGATAAACCTCTGTAGGCAGACGCAAATTTTAATAGGTTTTGTGAAATTATGTTAATTTCAGACCGTTTCTTGTGCAGGTGTGGTAGAAAGGAAAAAGTATTATCTATAGTGATTCCTAGATAATCTATTGTATTGTCTTTCTTTAGTGAATATCCATCTAATTTAAAACTTGGTGCTCTTTTTAAGAATCGTGGGCGGCGGAGATTTAAGACAATGCATTTATCATAAGAAAATAGCATGGCTGTATTTTTTGCCCAGTCACTAATAATCCGTAGCATATCATTGGCCATCTGTTCTAATTCTCGTCGTGTTTGACCATAGATTATTAAAAGGAGATCGTCCGCATAGGCAATTACCTTGTATCCCAGATCCTTCAAGAGTCTCAGTAGCTTGTTCAGAAAAATCCTCCATAGAAAGGGGCCAAGACAAGAGCCTTGTGGACAGCCTCTGTAAAACCAATGTATTTTTCTTGATAACCAATGTGGCAAGGCGCCTCTGAAGGAGAGAAAGGATCGTATAATATTTATGTAGGCTTGTTCAAGATTTAAATATTGTAGCTCATTTAATGTATCTGACCATGGCAGTCGGTCAAAAGCATTTTTAAAGTCCAGAGAAATAAGCGATGTATAATTATTGTCGTCTTTGCTTAAATTTATATGAGAAAAGAGTTCTGCAATCGCCGATTCTGTGGAGCGTCCTACCTGGAATCCATGCTGTGAATGCTGAAGTTGTTTTGAATTACGTAATGAAAAATTTATTCTTTTTAGAAGAAGTTTTTCATAAATTTTTCCGAGTATCGGTAATAAAGTTATCGGACGATATGAGGAGGCTATGTCCGGCTGTTTTGCTGGTTTTAAAAAATATACAAATTCACCTACTTTCCACGCTTTTGGAAAGTAATTTAAGTGCAGCAAGATGTTAAACATGTCTAAAAGAATTTCTCTCTGATTTTTAAATAGTTGTCTTATTATGTTATGATCAATCTCATCAGAACCCGGAGCTTTATTTCTATTAAAAGTGTAAATTGCATTTTGTAACTCTTTGACAGTAAAATTTGGAGGTTTTCCTTCTTCTCCTGTGTAAGGATTTTGGCCTGTTGGGGATATTGATTCGCCAAAAATTTGGGTTGTTAGTGCTTCGTAAAATTGTTCTGCTGTGCAGGTTTTTTCTTCTAGAGTTGACAGTGCATATACTTCTTTCTTATGGAAATCTTTGAATGCAATTTTTTTAATTTTTCCATAGGGATTTTTCGATTGGTTGCAGAAATTTATCCAGGCTTGCTTTTTGGCTTCTAATAATGCCTTTTTATATAATGCTCGTTGTTGTTTAAAATTTATTATGTCTTGTGCTGTGGCTGTTGCGAGTTTAGCTTTCCTTCTTAATGCACGAACAAAGTTACGTTTTGTTTTTAATTTATTTGTCCACCATGTAATTTTTGGTTGATGGGTGCTTTTACGTCTTTTGAGAGTTGAATCACATATGTTTTTTAATGTTTGTTGAAATTCTTGATATTTCTCGTCAAATTCTTCTTCGTTGGATACATTTTTGAAGTGAAAATTTTGTTGTTTTATTGATTTTTCTAACTGCATGTTGAATTTTTTAAATGAGGTGTGTTTTGTCCGATATCTTCTGTATGGTTGATCTGGGATTTCTAAATTTAATTTGGATGTTATAAGCCTATGATCAGCGAAATCCATTTCAGGTTTTACTACCCAGGATTCCACTGAAGGAAATAGCGCCATTGATGTTAATGTTATATCTGGCCAGCCTTTCCTTATAGTTTCCTCTTTTTTGTTTAATAACTCAAATGTTGGTAGACTATGTGGTTCGTTTAATATTATGAGTCTTTTGCTAGCCATGTGTGAAATTAATTTCTGGCCTTTGTCGTCGTCTTTTTTGTACCCCCATAGCACGCTATGCGCATTCAGGTCACCTGCCAAGAAGAAAAGATTGCTGAAGCCTTTTTCTTCTGACCACTCGTTAAGGTCGTGTTGGAGATCTGCGGATGGAGGAGAGTATTGCGAACCTATTGTTAAAAAGTTTGTTTCAAGTTGGATGTTAATGAATATTGAATGGATCTTCTTTTGTATTTGTATATGACGAATTAAGGGATTTAAGATTATAATGCAGCAGTTATTTTCTAGTGATGAGTAATAAGGAGCTGACAGTGGAAGTCCGAAAGGTCGATTTTCTGTTTTATAATAATCTTGAAGGCAAGCTATTGATATATTTTCTTCCAATGCGTAGCGTATGAAGTCCGCCGTCGCACATTTGCTATTTTGCAGGTTTAATTGGGCAATTGTTAACCCATTAATTGACGTTGATAGGGAAGAATATAATTTATCTGATGAAACGATGTTTTCTGTTATGTTTATGGACGCGAAAGAGAAGAATTTTTATTTATTGTAAGATTTCTCTGGTGATATATGTTTTGAAAAACTTGACAATATGTGGAGTTAGCTGCGTGATTTTTCTCATAAGGGCAGCCATTTTGATCATATGAGTTTAAGCAATTAATGCAAGTGTGTTTGGTTATTTCATCTTTTAATGGGCAATATTCCGATTCATGCTTCTTTGCACAATATGCACAAATAGTATTTTTCCTGCATGTACCTGCTGTATGCCCGTAATATTGGCAATTATTACAGCGTATGATGGGGGAGTATGGCTTTATTGGGCAAGAAATAAAGCCCACTAGCAGCCTTCCCTGTCTTAGGAGCTTTATCGCTGATGAATCTTCTAGATCTAGCATTAGCTGGTATGACTTTAGTTTATCCCTGTTGAATTCCTTATGTTGGTTATCTGTTACATCTTCGTCTAGGTTTTTACTTATTTTTTGTTTGACTTCCATTACTGTAACTGATTTTGGAATACCTAATATTATGATCTTTTTCCATTTCTCTGCTGCATATTTTAATGTAACTAATGATGTTATTTTTTCATTTGCTTGAAGGAGGTCTGACAATCTGTCTATGTCTTCCTCTGTTTCGGATCTTATTATAATTGTATTTTTGTCTTTTGCCAATGTACTGAATATTTTTATCTTGTTTGCTTTGATATTTATGGCTTTGTTAAGTTCTTCCCTGATTCCAAACATTGTGAGCTTTGTATTTAATTTTCGGGTCAACAGAAGAGCTGATTTTGAATAAAGCGGTACAGGTGCAGAGATTTTCGAGGCATATGTGGAATTATTTCGGAGGTCTTTCGCTCTTTCTAGATTTGGTTCATTTTGAGTGGTCGTTTTTAATTGTTCTTGATTACTGCATAGTATTCCTAATTTATTACTCAACTCTTCATATAGTTTTCTCATCGTGTTTAGTGTTTGGTTGTGTTGTTGGAATATTTCATTTTTAATTTCTACTTCCATTTGGAGTTTTTGGTAAGATAGTCTTAGTTGGTGGCATTGAGTCTTCATTTCTTCCATACTCATTTCTTGTAGATCCCTTTCTAGATCAGCCTTAGTATTAAATTGTAATTTGCTGTCTTTTTCCTGCATCAGATGTTTTAAGTCTTGATTTTCTGTGATTAAATTGTCCATTTCATTATTAATTGCTTTCAAAGTAACTTCATGGATTTGTTTTTGATTCTCTATTTGAGTTTGTAGATTTTCTTGTTCTAGTTGTTGATTTTCTATTTGAGTTTTTAGATTTTCTATTTCGACATACTGTTCATTTTGAGCTGTTCTAGTGCTTTTAAGGAGTTTTATTTCTTTTAGTAGTTTGTTATAATATTTTTCTGCTTCCTTAGCATGTTTTGAATCATGTTTTTGTAAATGGCGATACATCATTTCCAATTGGTCCTCTAGGCTCATATTTTCCTCCATTACCATTTCAAAGTTTTTCAAATTCTTTCCTTGTAACGCTGGTTCACATTTTGATTTTTTAATTGTATTTTGAGTTGTTGTCACCACCAAGTCCAAATCATCCATGGATGAGTTTTTACGTGATTTTGATAGACAAGCATTATTTTCTCCTTTACGACGTTTACTTATCGAGGAGTAAGTTCTTGAAGAAGGCATATTTTGGTTTGTTAATAGCTACGTTCAAAAAGGTTTTTAAAAGTTTTCAAGAGTATCGTATGCAAAATACTAGGCTTCATCAGAGCCCACTACATGTCTCGTTGAAAGAAAGGAATATAGATAGTTTATAGCATAAACCGGTGAACTTGTCCACCGTAAATAGCTAATATAAAAATTAAAATTAAGTTAATATTTAAAAAAAAAAAAAAAAAAAATTATAGACTAGTTTTGAATAGTTTTTGGAATAAAGAGGGGAATATTTAATGGAAGTGGTCTAAACGAAGAATGTAATGAAATAACTAATACGTAGTTGAAATGATAAGTAGTGCTGCTAAGAAAAAGAGTAAAATTTAGTTTGTTTCTGTGCTTATTGTTGTCGATCCCTGCACTTGATATTCTCATGTACTACTGTACATATATACCAGAGTGAGAAATGTGTAATGAATTAACTTGAGTAAATATACAATTTTAATCACAAATGAACATATATATATACATGCATACACACATAAATATATATATATACATATATATATACACACATACATACATACACACACACACACATATATATATATATTTTTTTTAATACTAATATAAAGTTTTTTTTTTTTTTTTTTTTTTTTTTTTTTTTTTTTTTTTAATATATATATATATATATATATATATACACCGAAAAATATCCTGGTATGAAAAATAAGCGTATATATGAAACTTGAGTAAATATACCAATATATAAACAGTTATCTGCACAGTTATTTCAAAATAAATACAGTAAAACGATTAAAATTTGTTTGAATTCACTCTCCGCCATAGTAAAAAAAAAAAAAAAACAGTAATAGGAGCTAAATGTAAGATATAATGGTGTGCCACATACTACGCATTAAATAATGATCACCATTTTACTTTACAGTATACATTAAACATTATACGATATATTTAGACCGAAGGAGAATTGCAATACTTGGAACAAGGAGGGACCTCCTATGGCCTAACCTGTTTTTGAGGTTTACCTAGCAGCGCTTAAGCTGAAAATCTCCAGGCACCTATATTGTAAAATGCTCCATGGAGCGGGGGGAGGGGAAGGAGAGGCATGAAAGTTAACTAGTGACAAACGCTCTTAGAGACAAAAAGATAGAGGTACAACATGCCTGTATTACGGTGATAATTTAGAAGAGCCCCGAGAGTAGTTTAAAAGATGAAATTAACCCGATAAGGGGCCGGGGCGTGGCCCAAAACAGTAAGAGAGACCAAATGAGGGTAGATTTGAACTGTGGGGGTCAGTAGCTTTCAGTAGACATGTTACACCAAAAATTTAAGACCCCCCCTGCCCCCCCAGGGGCGGACCCCTTGCAATTACCAGGGAAATTCAAAAGCCAGAAAAAAGTCTTTACAAAACCAGTCCAGCCAAAACATTTCTCCTCACTGTAGCTCCCATAGAACAAGAGATATAAGCTGTTAAAGTTTGAAAAGAAGTGAAGAAATGAGCCTTTTTGAGTGAGTGACCAACAGGGGGGGTCTACAGCCCCGGGGGTGCAAAAATAATAAATTTTTTTAAATAAAGGTGATAGAAAATTGAACGAGCGAAAATTTAAGGTATATGTTGGGGGGGGGGGGTGCGTACCCTATCCCCCCCCCCCTGGACTGGCCCTCAAAGACAACACTTTAAACTCAAAAAAAAAAAAAAAAAAAAAAAAAAAAAAAAAAAAATTAATCATTTTATCACTGTTCGAAAAGATCTTTTAATGAAGAGGGCTGGGAGGCCCCAGCAGCCCTAAAAGCCCCTATAGATCGAAACAAAATCAGAATGGATAACTATAAGATAGAACGAAGAGGAATAAGTTAATAAAAACAAGGAATAATGCTATAAGTGTATAATACACGCTGTGATGGTTACCCGCAGACCTTCATACCTGCAGCTACACTACTAGATGTCCATGATATTACAAAATTCAATAAATCTAGAGAATAACTGTATGGCAACACCATACAACGAGCCTCTAGAGCAATTAATACCATTGAAACTATTTTAAATAAATAAACTAACTATTAATAAGGAATAACAAGAGATGGCAACTGGACATTGCCTCTCTACACTTTAGATCTTTAAGATCTCTAAGTTTATATTTGAGTTGATCCCTTAGAACAGCAACGGACCATAGTTTACGAGCTGGGGGGCCAGCTATCAACTTCTCAACTTGTACTGAACTTGGGCGGGATCTGCTAAACCCAAGCGTCGTAATGGGAGACATTTAAAAACAATGATAAACACTTTATGAACAACACTATTAGAGACACTTAAAATATTCAAAAGACAATAAAAAGCATGGCGGAGCAAAGTTCAAACATTACTGTAGACATACAAATGCATTATTTTAAGTTAAAAGAAGATTTAATATTTTTAATTGATTTTTTAAAAAATAGTTACTCCCTATTGGGACCGCATAAGCAAATTATAAAGAGCGTACTCAAAACATTTTTCAAAAATTTATTTGTAATACTTAAAATAGACAAAATGCTTTCGGATTAGCGGCGGAGCAAAGATAAATCATTAAATTACATATAATGACCACTTTTGTAAAGATACTATTATAATTTAGTATGTTACAAGGTAAATAAAAAATGTAAACAAAGCACCTTTCAATGGGGGGTATTTAAAAGCACTCGCCATTGCGTTAACAAGCTATACTAAAAGATTATTTAAACATATTAAAAAAATAGAAAACTTACAAGAACTCAATCTAAGACAATGAAGAAACTATAATTAACGATGATTAATACCTAATATGAGGTTTTAAGATAATATAATATATATAAAAAAACACTTTAAGATTGACATCTATCGTAGCGATAGCAACGGAAGGGATTGACAACAGTTTAATAAAGTACCCATAACATCGTTAATATGTTACGTAGAAAAGCAAATTATACCTCAAAATGTTCAGAAAAGATTTGAGTATCATAAATAAATGACAAGATAGCAAAATAGTTAAGCATAATTAGAATATAAGCACAGAAAGTTATCAGTGTAGTTGCAATGGCTGGTTACCTGGGGACGAGATTAAGTAAAAAGCTTAAAAGTTTAAATAGCTATATCTCGGCAACCAATGCACCGATTTTGATCAAACAAGTGCCAAAATGCTCAACAGCACTTTAGGAAAAGAATGAGACATGATTTGAGGCTCTGACTTACCTGGTTCTTAAGCCTTTAGCCCTCCATGATGAGCTCCGCAAAACGCGACATACTACGGTGATGGCTCACCCAAGGTCTCTGTATGTATTCTTCATACGGATGATTATCTCACTTCGACATCTACTCTCTAAACCTGATGGTGAAACCACGGGACTTAAGACCTTTGCCAATCCAATCGGTGCTAGACTAATGGGGTGTGAAAAGTCTACGTGTCACTATGTTCGAGCCTATTGCTGTTTCATGGATATCAGAAATGGAAAATACTTAAGATCTAAGTATCGATCAAAAGTACTTATTTGATATTTATGCAGCAGCTTCAACCGGAGTATGCCCTCAAGAAATGGAAAGCAGATAACCTGGACCAACTGGGAAATCGAGATGGATCTTATCTGCTTGCGAAAATGTACACTCAGGCGTTAGTAGTTTAAATCCTGACGAAGCGTTAAAATATCTCTCTCAGGTACGGGAAACGAGTTTATGCGTTCGTGTGGTTTTCTGTAAGGAAAAGGCTAGGTTACGCGGACAGACCTAGACTTATGTGGCAGATACTTAAACTTTCAACGTTTTTACCAGATGACCTAAAGGAGACAGTGCATTCAGTCATCCAAACAAATGAACACTATCATTTTCCCGAGAATTTACTGATAGCAACGGCAACCGATGATAGTTATATTAGAAGAATGCCATAGAAAGAAAAAAGTATACAATTTAAATAAGATATAAAAACCAACATAGTGCGAGAGTTTCAAGTTCCACAAGCTAAACATTAAAGCGACGGAATACTATCAGTGTATCGAGTGGGTCGCCGCCGAAATCAACGAACCTCTTATCACAAAAACCTTTTCACTACAAAAAAGTAGAGAAAATGTAATTTCAGGATCCATGTTGGATGAATCAATAGTTTGCTTTCCAAGTCACTACCAGGCTATGGAAAGAGTCGTTAAAACTGGAACAGAAGCCGCATCAAAGGTATGCGGGAGTAAAAAAAGAACTTCATTAAAGCAAAACTGCTATCACGGAAAAAGATACCAAAATTCATTTCTAAAAAAGACTTTGTAGCGTAAATGCGACTCAGTGCATTTTGAATCTAACATTCTGTGGATAGGAGGGCGGGTAAATCTCGGCGTGCAGATACCTTCTCATGGTGATTTCTTGGTTGTTTCGCGTTGGTACCGAACGCAAAACAAACTAAAAGCTGTACATTTTTAAAGAACATAGCATTAAAATAATGCATAGTTAGAGGGTTTTTTTTAACATTTGATTCATTAAATATATATTTTCAATTAAATACAACCAAAATAAACTTAATTTAACATTTTAAATTTTTTTGCTAAAAAAGTTTAAAAATCAGCATTTTTCTAAACTTCAAGCCATTTGCGGCAGAGTATGGAATTGTCCAAAAAATCTCAAATTTTTTGTGTGAACTGAGTGCCATCAGTGGCCACTTTTCCGCACCCGCCATCATCGGAAATCGAAAAAAAGTGTTTTTTTCGGCCCACCCTATTACTTATTATTTATTTAAGCAGTAACGTACAAGGAAAAAAATGTTCTCACTAACTTAACAATATTCTTCAATATAAGTTTGTTTCATCGTCAGAAAAATGAAATGACTTATTTTTTCTTGAAAATGTAAAACATATTAAGCATAATATGTATTTATAGATGCATTATATTTACTGCATCGGAACACCTAACCTATTCTATTTTCTGAAATATGCTTCACTTTTCATCTTATTAAGATACATCTGACGAGGATTTGTTTTTCTAATTATTATCGCTTTCTAAGTCTTCAAACATTCTTATTATGCTTTTGTTTACTTATTACTTTATTACTTTTTACTTATTACTTTAAGCAGTAAGAGACAAGAAAAGAAAATGTTCTCACTAATTTAACATTATTCTTCAATGCAAATTTGTTTCATCCTCAAAAAATACAATGATTTATTTTTTCTTGAAAATGTAAAACAAATTACATATAACACATATTTTTAGCTGTATAATATTTACTGTATCAGAACACCTCGCCTATCCTATTTTCTGAAATATGCTTAAATTTTCATCTTATTAGATACATCTGACATTTTAAAAATATGTGTTTGCGGAAAGAAATGTATTTACTTTTGAATAACACAATCTTCGGCCAGCTAGAAACAGAAAAATAAACATTTTTGGCATGGTTTTGGAAATTTGGAAACGGTAAAACCTCACGGTCGGAATTTTGATAATGTAGCTCCCTGCGGTAAAAATAAGATGAAAAACAGTAACCTTCAATAAGTTATTTTGATCTTGATACTAATGTATAATTTTTAGGTGATTTTAAAATTGAAATTTAGTGTTTATAGTTTGTACTTTTTTACGCTATATCTCTAATGCGATTTGTTTATGATAAATTATCAGACTATTTTCTTAGCTATACTGGAACTTATTTTACAGTATTTATTTGTTATTAAAATGTTATTAAAAAAAGTAATGAAAATATTGTTTTTTTTTAATTAATTTTATAACTTTCTCTTTTTCAATAAAATGATTACTAATGTAAATCATATAATAATTACTTGAGGCATCATTTAAATAAAAATTAGTTAGTTTTATTAAAAAACAGAAACAAAAACAAGAAATCGCCAGTTGTACGTCTAACGGGACAAATGAGGACTATAAAACTAGTTATATACGTATAATAGATAGATAGATTTATATCTTCGTTCAATACAGCAGAACCTCTATTCATCGTTTTTCAAGGGGTTCAGGAAAAAAAAGGATTAATGCGGGAAAACGATGAATATTGATTAACTTCAAAATACGAAAAAGCACAATGTTTATGTATTTAAAATGCAGTGCTATGTATAGAGTATACTATTAAATATTAATTTGTTGCTCATTAAACTGTAAAAGGAATAAATTGAAGTTATAGAAAATTGATATTCATTTAAAAAAATCAATAATATTGTTTGAAATTTCATTATTTTTTTAATCAATAAATAAATGTGCGAGACATACAGCATTTTTTCGGGTCATTATCTGCAATTTTATATGCATACATAAAGGTTCAAATAGTTAGAATGGCCATCTTCGCCGTTATTTACAATTTTTGCATTATCACACATTTCTCCTATATTTAGGACACCACATGTCGCAAGATCTTGATCAATGGAAATATAAGCGCATCCTCTGCTATGTACAACCACTTCTTCATCTGTATTATTGTCACTGTTACAGGCCAAACCCGATTTTAGGCCAAACTAGATTGGCCTAGGCCAAACCGGTCTATCCTAACGCCCATCGGATAAACTAGTTTTTCCTAGGCCAAACCGGTCTATCTTAACGTCCATCGGATAAACTAATTTTTCCTAGGCCAAACCGGTTTATCCTAACGCCCATCGGATAAACTAGTTTTTCCTAGGTCAAACTAGTCTATCCTAAGGCCCATAGGACAAACTAGATTTTCCTAGGCCAAACTAGTTTGGCCTAACTCTTATAGGATAAACTAATTTAGACTTCTATTTATTGGTCTGAACTAGTTTATCCTAGGCCAATTCAATTTGGCGTGATTTTATTGAATTCAATGACCGCCTCAACGTCAACATTCTTGTTTGTCCTAGGCTGATCGAGTTTATCCTAGGCCAATGCAGTTTTACATGTTTTTAGCTCACTGGCGTCAAAGCCAGATAAATAATGGGCTCACAGGTTCTGTATGTATGTATGTACGCATGTATGTACGCATGTATGTACGTATGTACGTAACGCGATAACTCTTTATAGAGATATCCGATTTGGTTGAAATTTTGGATGTGGGTTCATTCTGATATGTACTTTTCTGATTAATTTTAGGAATTTATTGGATAGGAATAAAGGGTAATAGGAATAAATATGTATAGGAATAAATATGTATGTACGTATGGGCGTAACGCGATAACTCTTGATATAAATAATGTAATTTGACATGTTTTTAACTCATAAGGCTACCAAAGCCTGAGAACTAATGTGCCCCTAGGTTCTGTATCTATGTATGTACATAAGTACGTAACGCAATTATTCTTGATAGAAATAATCAATTTGCATCAAACTTTCAATATAGGTTTATTCTTATAAGGAACTTTTTTATTGCTTTTGGAGGTTATTGGAGAAGAATAAGTGTGTGTGGGGGGGAGGAGAGGCTGATTCGCCTTTTCCCTTAATTCAAATAAATGAGTTTACATGTATTATTATCATATTTTATTCAAATTTTAGATATAGGAGCATTCTCTTGAGGGGCTTCTATGATTAGTTATGAGTGTTCATTGTTTAAGTATAAAGGGAGGGGGGAATAGGAGTAACGCCCCATAATTTATGTAAATGCTTTTTTCACGCAAAATTTACTGATTTGCTTCAAATTTTAGAAATAAATTTACTCTGGTAAAGCGCTTCCCAATTAGTTTTGGGGTTAATTGAACAAAAATAACGAGGATAACGGGGGGAATCCCGCCTAATTTTGGCAAATATGTTTTTCATGCAGAATTAAACGATTTGCTCTAAATCTTGGATTTGTTCATTCTAATGAAGCGCTTTACTGACTAATTTTCGTGGTTCTTCGGTTAAATATAAGGGGGAAACTTACAATTTATTTCTTTCCTTAAATTAGATAAATTGGTTATAATTCAGAATTATCCAACTTGCTTAAAAATTTGGTTATGAATTCATTTGATCAGGCGCTTCTTTAATTAATTTGAGTTTTTCTTTTGTTTAAGTATAATGGGGCAGTGGACGTTTTATCGCCTTCCTTAAATTAGATAAATAGGTTTTTATGCAAATTTATCAAATTTGCCGTAAATTTTGAATATAGTTTTTTAAGGCGAATCCCTGAATTGTTTTGAGAGTTTAATGATAACAGACACTTATTCTTCTCCAATAACCTCCAAAAGCAATAAAAAAGTTCCTTATAAGAATAAACCTATATTGAAAGTTTGATGCAAATTGATTATTTTTATCAAGAATAATTGCGTTACGTACTTACGTTCATACATAGATACAGAACCTAGAGGCACATTAGTTCTCAGGCTTTGGTAGCCTTATGAGTTAAAAACATGTCAAATTACATTATTTATATCAAGAGTTATCGCGTTACGCCCATACGTACATACATATTTATTCCTATACATATTTATTCCTATTACCCTTTATTCCTATCCAATGAATTCCTAAAATTAATCAGAAAAGTACCTTATCAGAATGTACCCACATCCAAAATTTGAACCAAATCGGATATCTCTATCAAGAGTTATCGCGTTACGTACATACGTACGCACATACGTACATACATGCGTACATACATGCGTACATACATACATACAGAACCTGTGAGCCCATTATTTATCTGGCTTTGACGCCAGTGAGCTAACTGCATTGGCCTAGGATAAACTCGATCAGCCTAGCACAAACAAGAATGTTGGCGTTGAGGCGGTCATTGAATTCAATAAAATCACGCCAAATTGAATTGGCCCAGGATAAACTAGTTCAGACCAATAAACAGAAGTCTAAACTAGTTTATCCTATAAGAGTTAGGCAAAACTAGTTTGGCCTAGGAAAATCTAGTTTGTCCTATGGGCCTTAGGATAGACTAGTTTGGCCTAGGAAAAACTAGTTTATTCGATGGGCGTTAGGATAAACCGGTTTGGCCTAGGAAAAATTAGTTTATCCGATGGACGTTAGGATAGACCGGTTTGGCCTAGGCCAATCTAGTTTGGCCTAAAATCGGGTTTGGTCTGTAACATCACTATTATCAACACAAATAACACAAATGAATTATTTTAGGATAAAAGAAGTATTTCCAGTTTGTATATTATATGGATTCGCATGACGTTCAATTCCATTTCGGTGAAAAGAAACATTTTACAACGATGAATGCGGGAAAACGACTTTTTAAGGGGACAAGGCACCTTTGAAATCCTTTTTTTTATATTTTTAAATTGCACTTTAAATATTATTCAAAGAGTATATTATGTGCACTATAGCATATATTTATCACAAATAATGTAAAAAGATTTTTTTTTAAATGGGGAAATTTTTGTAATATTTTTGATTTAACGGGGATTTTTCAAAATGTCCCATGCGCATTCCATATGAATAAAAGTCTCCAATAATATTTATACAAGTTTGATTTATATATATAAATAAAACTGTGCATTGAATTTTATATATCTGAATATAAATTTAAGAAAAAATATTTTCTCAATTTTTCTGAAATTTTGAGCATTTTTGAACCTGATTTATATACCGGGTGATTATAATTAAAGTCCCGATTTTAAAAATCGATAATTTTAAAACTACTGGTCAGAATGACTTGATATTTTAGCAGAACAATCGTAAGGCAATGGAATTTTGTTTGGTGAAGGAAAAAAAATAGTTCCAAAATGTGCCGATAGATGGCGCTGTCAGTGTTCACATTGTCTAGATATATGCAAATTACTAATACGTGACATGCGCACATGAGACTTAGCTGCCATAAAAATGCAGAGCACCAGCTCTTTGCCTAAATGCTTCATCATGACTCTGACTATGAAGGATCGCGCTCTGATCTTGAAGCTTTTTTATAAGAACGATGACTGTGCACTTACAGCTATTAGGAAGTTTCGGACATTAAAATCCATTAACTTGGGTCCAATAACCACAAAAGGTCTTCGAAAAATGATTGCTAAATTCGAAGAGACCGGTTCATTTGACGTTAAACGGGGTAGAGGAAGGAAACCAGTTTCGGCTGCGGCAGTGGAAGATGTGGCTACAGCATTACAAGAACAGACAAACAGTGATGTTGGAATCAGCAGTGCACGGGGAATAGGCCGAATGCTGGATATGCCGAACAGCACGGTGCGTAAAATCCTACGGAAGATCTTGAGCTGTTATCCGTATAAGATAACTCATGTGCAGGAGTTGCTACCTGCTGACCTGGAAGCACGTCAATCTTTTGCACTGCAATTTCTTGCCCGGATGGAAGTGGACAACGGATGGCCATGGAACATTCTGTGGTCTGACGAAGCCCACTTTCATTTTCAAGGTTCTGTAAATACGCAAAATTGCAGGATATGGGCGACCGAGAATCCGTCCCAGCTACAGCCATTACCTCTTCAGTCTGAAAAGCTTACTGTGTGGTGCGGAATAACGGCAGTGTTTATCGTTGGTCCGTTTTTCTTCGAGGAGATCAGACCTGCGGGTCCCGTTACCTGCACCGTTACTGGCAAGCGGTATGAAACACGTTTGCGTAACCATGTCCTTCCGGCACTTCAGCAGTGTCAGTGTGTGGATCGCACAATATTCATGCAAGATGGCGCTCCTCCGCACATTGCTACTCCTGTGAAGCAGCTACTGAGTGCTATTTTCGGAGATGACAGGATCATAAGCCGTCATTTTCCAACAACGTGGCCGCCACGTTCCCCCGACTTAAACCCGTGTGATTTCTGGCTTTGGGGGTACCTGAAGAATGTTGTTTACAGCGGGAGGATTCAGAATCTAGCCGACTTGAAGGCAAGCATCACACACCACATCCATTGCATCAGTACAGATACCCTCCGATCTGTTGTGGAGCATGCTGTTTTGCGCTTTCAATTAGTAGCGGAACAAGGCGGAGGGCATATCGAACAACTAATGCTTTAATCATCAGCAAGATGTTGATTCCATGAAGCTCTTTTTTTTTTGTCATAATCGCTGTTGTCGCTGTATTCTGGTCTTTTCGCTAATAAATCTTTAGTAAATCCCTGAACTCTAATTTTTTTCTTTTGGCTAACAACATTTCTGTGTTTAACGAATACATTTTTGGTCTTTCCTCCTGATATTACCCGGACAGCGCCATCTATCGGCACATTTTGGAACTATTTTTTTTCCTTCGCCAAACAAAATTCTATTGCCTTACGATTGTTCTGCTAAAATATCTTTGACTTGATATTTTTTGTCCAGTTTTTTGACCAGTAGTTTTAAAATTATCGATTTTTAAAATCGGGACTTTAATTATAATCACCCGGTATATAAATAAAACTGTGCATTGAATTTTATATATCTGAATATAAAGGTAAGAAAAAATATTTTCTCAATTTTTCTGAAATTTTGAGCATTTTTGAACCTATTTTTACAATTAACTACCTATAACTTTTACAATTATTTTTATTTTCAAAAAACCATGCACAGATTTATGACACATATTGTGAGAAATAAGTATAAAAAATTTCAAAGCATTGAGAGAAAAAATAATGCGCATGGAGCATTTTGAAAATTTTTCGTTAAATCTAAAATATTACAAAAATTTCCCTATTTTTTTTTTCAAATTTTTTTTTTTTTTTTTTTTTTTTTTTTTTTTTACATTTTTTGTGATAAATATATGATATAATGCAATAATGTACCCTTAAATAATATTTAAAGGGCAATTTTAAAAATATAAAAAAAATGATTTCAAAAGTCCCTTGTCCCCTTAAAGAACGGTGTACGCGGGATTCGTTAACATGATTCAAGTATAGTTTGTACAGGGACCGTAGAAATAAAACGATGAATAGGGGAAAACGATGGATGCGGGAACGATAGATCGAGGTTTTACTGTAACTGTTATCTTTTTATGCAAAAATGCAGGAATACAAAATTTATTATTTATATACAAAATATATTATTCATATTTATAATTAAACTTATTATGCTATTTGGAGTGCGTTTTCATACTATTAAACTATTTTACATTCTTGAAATTGATACAAGCACCTGAGGTTTAATACAAGTAAATTCTCGTATAGTAGAAAGCAGTTAGTATTTACAGAGACACACTAAAGATTTCCGCCGCTATACTGTTTCTGAAGTACTGTATACTATTACAACAAGATCTGAATATTTTTAAAACTTTATTATAGTACGAACGCACTTGATTTTCTACACTTGACAAGCAATTTCCAACTTGTTAAATTAACATTAAAAAATTTCCCTCAATATAATGACTGGTAACGTAAATTATACAGTAATTAGTGGAAGCCTCATTTAAATAAAAACCAGTTAGTTTTATTATAGAACAGAAACAACAACAAGAATTTGTAAAATATGTATCAAACTTCACAAATGAATACTATAAAACTAGTTTTAAATATATATTGAGATCTTCGTTCAATAGCTGCTACTTTCTTATTCAAAAATGCAAGAATACAAAATTTATTATGATTATATATATTAAATCAAGTAGTAAATTGAGAAAAAATAATAGGACTCAATCTTTAAAGGAACATCACAACCATGGTAATCTTGAATCATTACCTATCATGGAATATTATTGAATTAATCATGTATGATAGAATTTAATAGAATAATGATTATGCCAACGAAGAATTTTTACCTACTATCGGATGATGGTGAAATACAAAATGAAACATGCAGCATTTATAATTTATTTAGAGGGACTCGCAAACGAATTCAGTTAAATGAAAGTCTGTGGAGGAAAAATCGTTTGCGGTATGCATAAATGATATTACACTATTTCTAACGTATTGAAATTTATGTATCTAATTGACGTACATTTCACAGTGCTAACTGTTGAATAGGTTATATACAGAACTCATTTATTTACACGGACACACAAAAAAATTTCCAAACAGAAATTGAACTATTGGAGCTTATGAACAACAATTGGAAAAAGTTTGTTTTGGTTGTGGTACTCGTTTTCAAATTAAACTATTTTTTTAATTAAAATATTATTTTTAAATATAATACATATTTTTAGCTGTATCATATTTACTGTAGCAGAATACCCCACCTATTCTATTTTCTGAAACATGCTTAAATTTTCATCTTAGTAGATACATCTGACAGTGTAAAAAGATGTGTTGGACGAAAGAAATGCATTTACTTTTGAATAACACAATCATTGGTCGGCTAAGAGAGAGAAAAACAAACAGTTTTGGCATGGTTTTGGAAATTTGTAAACAATAAAACATCACGATCAGAATTCTGATGATGTAGCTCCATGTGGAGAAGATAAAATGGGAAAGAGTGACCTTCAAAAAGTTATTTTGAACTTGGGACTAATATGTATTTTTTTGATGAATTTAAAATTTAAATTCAGTGTTTTTAGTTTGCATTTTTTTTACGCTTTATCTCTAACGTAATTTGTCTATGATAAATTATCAAAATATTTTCTTAGCTATACTAGAAATTATTTTACAGTATTTATTTGTTATTAAAAATATTTCTAAAAAAGTAATGAAAATATTAATTTTTTTAATTAACTCTATAACTTTCTCTTTTTCAAGATAATGATTGCTAATGTAAATTATACAAAAATTATTTGATGCGTCATTTAAATAAAAATAAGTTAGTTTTATTAAAGAACAGAAACAACTGCAAAAGGTTGTAAAATGTACGTTACATCAGGTAAATGAGTACTATAAAACTACTTATATATACAGGGTGTTTCTAAATTCATGGTCCAAACTTTAAGGGGTGATAGTACACACCAAGACAAACAATATTAAATAGGAAACCAAGGGTCCCACACGTCTACCGAAGGAGATAGGGGCCATTAAAGTTTCGGGTCCAAAAATTCAAATGATTATAAAAAACAGAAAAATTGATCGATTCGTTTGCGGTTTTCACTAAAATTATTCTTTATGTCAGTATTGTCTTGAAAATAAATTATAAAGATAAATTTCAAAAAATGACGATAGAGGGCGCTTTAGACTTTAGAGTAACGAACAACTATTTTTTACCGTTATTTTTTGCATCTCATTAAAGGTTTCGTAAGCGTAGACTTAAACTTAAATTTTGAGCTCAAAATCTGAATAGTTGGAAGCAGTTAAGTAGCACAAACTTAACTGTGTTCAGAGGGTTTTAAATTCAAAAGGTTATAGAAAACGGAAAAATTGGTCGATTGATTTGCGATTTTCACTAAAACTATTCTTTATGTCGGTATTTTATTGAAAATGAATTATAAAGATAAACTTCAAAAAATGCCGATAGAGGGCGCTTTAGACTTTGGAGTAACGTACAACTATATTTTACCATTATTTTTCGCATCTCATAAATTTTTTTTAGAAGCTTAGACATAAACTTAAATTTCGAGATGAAAATCTGAATCGTTGGGAATGGTTAAGTAGCGCAAACTGATCTGTGTTCAATGGGGGTGGGGAGGTTCAAATTTCAAATGATTATAAAAAACGGAAAAAATGTTCGATTCGTTTGCCGTTTTCGCTAAAACTATTCTTTATGTCAATATTTCCTTGAAAATAAATTTTAAAGATTAATTTTAAAAAATACCGTTAGAGGGCGCCTTAAACTTTGGAGTAACCAACAACTATTTTTAACCGTTATTTTTTGTATCTAATTAAATGCTTGTAAAAGTTCAAACTTAAATTTTGCGCTCAAAATCTGCATCGTTTTGAGTAATTAAGTGCGGAAATTTGAAATGTGTTCGAGGGGTGCGGAGGGTAACATTTTAACTCCTGAACACTGTTCAGTTTCCGCTTCTTAACCCCTCCATCGATTTAGAATTTGAGCTCAAAATTTAAATCTAAGCATTTGCAAGCATTTAATTAAATACAAAAAATAACGCTTAAAAATAATTGTTGGTTACTCCAAAGTTTAAGGCGCCCTCTATCGGTATTTTTTGAAATTAATCTTTAAAATTTATTTTCAAGGAAATATTGACATAAAGAATAGTTTTAGCGAAAACGGCAGACGAATCGACCAATTTTTCCGTTTTTTAAAATAATTTGAAATTTGAACCTCCCCACCCCCATTGAACACAGTTCAGTTTGCTCTACTTAACCACTCCCAACGATTCAGATTTTCATCTCAAAATTTAAGTTTATGTCTAAGCTTCTAAGAAAATTTTATGAGATGCGAAAAATAACGGTAAAATATAGTTGTACGTTACTCCAAAGTCTAAAGCGCCCTCTATCGGCATTTTTTGAAATTTATCTTTATAATTCATTTTCAATAAAATACCGACATAAAGAATAGTTTTAGTGAAAATCGCAAATCAATCGACCAATTTTTCCGTTTTTTCTAATCATTTGAAATTTAAACCCTCTGAACACAGTTAAGTTTGTGCTACTTAACCGCTTCCAACTATTCAGATTTTGAGCTCAAAATTTAAGTTTAAGTCTGAGCTTACGAAACCATTTAATGAGATGCAAAAAATCACGGCAAAAAATAGTTCTTCATTACTTCAAAGTCTAAAACGCCCTCTATCGGAATTTTTCGAAATTTATCTTTATAATTTATTTTCAAGAAAATATCAACATAAAGAATAATTTTAGTGAAAACCGCAAATCAATCGACCAATTTTTCCGTTTTTTATAATCATTTGAATTTAAAACCCTCTGAACACAGTTAAGTTTGTGCTACTTAACTGCTTCCAACTATTCAGATTTTGAGCTCAAAATTTAAGTTTAAGTCTAAGCTTACGAAACCTTTAATGAGATGCAAAAAATAACGGTAAAAAATAGTTGTTCGTTCCTCTAAAGTCTAAAGTGCCCTTTATCGGCATTTTTTGAAATTTATCATTATAATTTATTTTCAAGACAATACTGACATAAAGAATAATTTTAGTGAAAACCGCAAACGAATCGACCAATTTTTCTGTTTTTTATAATCATTTGAATTTTTGGACCATAAACTTTAATGGCGCCTATCTCCTTCGGAAGACGTTTGGGACCCTTGGTTTCCCATTTAATATTGTTTGTCTTGATGTGTACTATCACCCCTTAAAGTTTGGACCATGAATTTAGAAACACCCTGTATATATATATATATATATATACCGGGTGTCCAGTAAATAACTGACCCATTTTGAACTTAAATAACAAATAAACGGTTTAAGATAATAATGCGCGGTTTGCGGTATTGTTATTAGAAAATCAATAAATTTTTAAACATGTACTTTGTTAATATAGTTCAAATTTCGGAAAAAAATATGGCGCTGGCGGTAACAGGCTGTTTGAATACAGACATGACTCTAATTTTCATAAATATGAGATTTTCGGCTGAATCTGAATCTATATGTTGTCGAATCTGAATCTATATGTTGAATCGACTCTCGAATCAGCTTCAGAAATAGGGTACGTTGGTTGGAAAGTGATTTAAAATAATATTTGTGATTGAACCATCTGTATTATATTTCCCCTCCTCAGTCTTGAGACTGAGATATTATTTTAAATATTATTATATTACATTAACAAAGTGCATATTTTAAAATTTATTTATATTCCAATAACAATACAGCAAGCCGCGCATTTTTATCTCAAACAGTTTTTTTGTTATTTACATTCAAAATGGGTCAGTCATTTACTGGACACCCGGTATATATATATATATATTTATATTGAGATCGTCCTTTAATAGCTGTTGTTTCTTGTTGTGGCTGGTGTAGCTGGTGTTTGCTGTTGTTGCAGGAGTACAAAAATTATCATGATTATATGTATTAAACTGAGTAGTACGGAAATAAATTACTCGATCTTTAATAGAACGTCATCACCATTTTAACTTAGAATCCTTATCTATCATGGAATATCAATGAACTAATTACGTATGATAGAATTTAATAGATTAACGATCATGACAATCTAGAATTATTACCTACTATAGGATATCATTGAATTGAGTCGAAAATTGTGCGTCAAACCGGACAAATGAGTAATATAAAACTAATTTATATATTGAGATATTAGTTCAATAGCTGTTACATTCTTATGCAAAAATGCAGAAATACAAAATTTATTATGATTATGTATAATAAATTCAGTTGTATATTGAGTAGGACTGAATCTTTAATGGAGTGTCACAACCATGGCAATCTAGAATTCTTCCCTATCATGGAATATCATTGAATTAATTACGTATGATAAAATTTAAAAGAATAATGACTTAGAGGCTGTCCATAAATGATGTCACACCTCTTTTGACATGTTATGCTATATTATGTAACATATACTTATAGTTCAGAAAGAAAGCATTACTTTATAGATCATAGATTTAAATATTAACTATGTGTTTTAATGACATTTGTGAAAATAACAATAAAAATGATTCATATACATATTTTGCACGAAATAAGATTAAGGTTTACAAAAAAAAAAAAAAAACAAATTTATGTAAAATAATAATAAAATAATAATATGAAAGAGCAATCAAAAACAGTAATATTTTGGAATTTGGAATGGAATTTAATATAGTTGGCCTTAAATATTATCTTTACTTTATGAACACAAAATACTTTAATTTCAAAATTTAATCTACCAATTTTTAATTATTTTATTTTAACAAAAAATGTGCGATGTCACATTTCTCCTTACTCCCTCCCACCCTCTTGTCACAAACTGTCACATTTTAATGAGCCCTCCTTTCCCCCCTTTAAACTTGACATCATTTGTAGACGACCTCTAATGCCAACGTAGAATGCCAACCTACCATGGAATGGTAATGAAATACACACTTAAATATGCAGCATTTATAATTTGTTTAGAGGGACTAGGAAAAGAAATCAGTTAAATGATGGTCTTTGGGGGGGAAATCGTTTGCGGTATAGATTAATGGTATTACACTATACTTAACTCACTGAAATTTATACATATTATTGATGTGCACTTCATAGCTCTAACTGTGAAATAGGTTATGCACATAATTTATTGTTTATTTACACGGACACACAAAAGAATTTCCCTGCAGAAGTTGAACTATTGAAGTCTATGAACGACAATTACAAAAGGTTCGTTTTTAGTTATGGTACTTTAGTTTTTAGTACTAAGTTTTTGGTTTATGGTACTAAGTTCTTGTCTTTTTTCTGTCTCATTTTTTTTTAATAAACTTTTTTTTTCGTCTCTTCTTCTTATAATTTCATGTGGTCTTTGTGATTGGGTAATACTTTCTGTGAGATTAGACGATGCTCTATGTGTGACTGATTTTTCTTATTGTGTATTTATTAAAATCAGCCATTTTCTCTTCCCTTTTCTTTCAGTCTTGCTCTTGTTTCTACAGTTAATAAGTCCTATTTCCATTAGAAGAAGAAAGATATATTTCGAAAGATCCAGCGTGTTTCTTTATTTCCATTTATTATTGAAAGGTTTCTTGCATCTATTTATGTATTGCACAAGTCTATTAAACTGTTTAAGGACAATAATTTAGGTTTAATTATCATTTTACATATTTAAATATCTGTAATTTAAGGGGATATGAGCTGTACTTCATACATATTAAATGTTAAGATAATGTTGAAGTTTGAGTGTGTACTCCCGAGAGTATGCGTTACAGTTTTAATTGAAGACGGAGGATATACGGAACTTCTTTAAACAATACAAACAGCGTATATCGAAATTCACCTTACATTGTAGTACTGCCTAACGAACTGATGATATTCATGTAATTGTCAAGTGGTTTGATTCTTGACTAAAGACATGGATGGTCGTTGTGTTTCGGATTGAACATTAAAGAGAGGTCGTTGTGTCGAAGGATAACTGTGTAATTCAACATTTTACCAGGTCATGTTAAATATTTTGCTAGATCAGTGTAGAATAGTGTATGGTTCAACCGGAACAAAAATTGTTTGAGCAATCTTACACTATTTTATGATGACCAATTTAAAAGAATAAGAAGCTGTTTCAGAATTGCATTAATATTAAAGCAGAATCATTTCGTAAGAATCCCTCACCAAGCACTGGAAAAGCATTGGAAGCAATGTTTCGTTGAAAGAATTTTCTAGATTAGTTTAACAGTGCTCCCCCCCCAAAAAAAATATATATATATACCTATTTCGCGGACAGAAATGTCGGGAAAAAGTTAAACACTGACAAATCGTAGTTTTTAAAAAATCCCTCTTATTCAAAAAAAAAAAAAAAAAAAAAAAAAAAAAAAAAAAAAAAAAAAAAAAAAAAAACTTTATCCTTTTTTTAGAGCAAATGGCACGAACAAAACCCTATCTGGGAGTGTTTTGATATCAAACTAAGGGTTTTTGTTGAAATGATCGAAATATTTTAAGCAGTATCGGAAGTTGTGGATATTTTTTACTTTCCAAATAATTTATTTGTTAAATATTAAAATAAAAAAAGAAACATACACACACACAGTTGCAGTAACACTTTTATTGGACCGTATTTTTGCTTTCAGCGTAACATATTAAGAAGAGTCGATCGATATTAAAAAAACACAGATTTACACTTTATTTTTCTCCACTTTGTTCTGAAATCAAAGACTGTAAACTGCCTGTTACTGCTTCTTCTCTTATTAAAACACTGTCAAATTTATAATCAAATTATATTGTCAAACAGTTTTTGGTACTAGAGCAGTTTGTTAAGTTTCTTCAAGAACCAGTTTGTAATATTTTTTCCAGTTCTCCTAGTCTCTAAAAGAAAAAAAGTCCTATTAATTTATTTTTCTAGTATTTCAATTAAATAAATGATTGGTAAATGACTAAATGAGATATCTACTAAATAAGAAAATTGTGTAAATGACTGGTAACTGTACTGAATTAATATTTTTGTTTTTGAAAAAAAATTTTTAAAAATAATTTCTGCCCTAAATTCACTATTTATAGTAATATTTTTTAGGTAAATAGATGGATTTTAGGCATTTAGAGATTTCTACATTTGACATAAAGTTAACATTAACGAATTTTAATATGTATGTAAACAAAAGTAATATATATGACACACAGACATAGTAACATCCAAATGAAATAAAGTCCATTATTTGAAATAAGTTTATATTTTCATCTCTCGCTTTTGTTACCAATTCGTTGGAATATGTATTAGCAACTAAAAATAGATAAATATTTGGATTTTTGCTCATTTCGAAAATCAAGCAAACCATTATTATTATTATTATTATTATTATTATTATTATTATTATTATTATTATTATTATTATTATTATTATTATTATTATTATTATTATTATTATTATTTTGAAAGCATAGTCTTTTTCATTTAAGTACACTTTATTTCGGATTTTTGTAAAAATATTTGACTATACTTAATTTATATCTGCATAAAAAATATAATTTACACCATGTAAAATTTAAGGTTTCACAAAATTTTAATTCAAAGTACTTTATTATATAAATATAGCAGAAAATAAATCTTTTGAGATTTATTTATTAATTTTTGTACTTTTTTATATAATCCAGTTTTATTTCGTTTATCTATTTAAGATAATTAAATGCCTAAACCGCATAATTTTTCTTACGTAAAAAGATGCATCGTACATCTAAAATTCAAAATGATTAACTAATTGTCATATAATTTTCATACAATTTATAAAGTAATAAAGAAGCAACACATTGTTTAAAAATACTTAATTTAGTTGAAAAGAAATCCTTATTGGTTCTATAATCTATAAAAATCACCAACATATATAACTTTAAAGCAATAAAGTGAAATATGCATGAACAAAATTTTATACTATATGTGTTATCTAAACCCGTAAAACATGGTGACGTCACTGCAACGTCGTTGTGAAGTCACATTGTAACTTCCCTCATAGCATGCATGTTCACAGTGACGTCACAATGACGTCACTGTGAGTCACTTTGGTCACATCACATCTCTGACGAAAATGCCACCACTCAGTGACGTCACAATGTGACTAAGATGTGACTTTCTAAAAAAATTTTCACAGTTCGTCACAATGTTAATGTCAAAGTAGTCACAAATGACACACTTTTCACAAATTGGTCACATTGTGACGTCACAAAAAAGCTCAAAAACGGCCATAACGACTTCACATTTTAGTCACTGTGACTTCACATCGACGTCACGTGACGTCACATCGACAATCGATGGTCACAAAGTCACAATGCGACTTCACAACGACGTTGCAGTGAAGTCACCATGTCTTACGGGTTTGTGACCATCGATTGTCGATGTGACGTCACGTGACGTCGATGTGAAGTCACAGTGACTAAAATGTGAAGTCGTTATGGCCGTTTTAGAGCTTTTTTGTGACGTCACATTGTGACCACTTTGTGACGTCACAATGTGACCAATTTGTGAAAAGTGTGTCATTTGTGACTACTTTGACATTAACATTGTGACGAACTGTGAAATTTTTTTTAGAAAGTCACATCTTAGTCACATTGTGACGTCACTGAGTGGTGGCATTTTCGTCACAGATGTGATGTGACCAAAGTGACTCACAGTGACGTCATTGTGACGTCACTGTGAACATGCATGCTATGAGGGAAATTGTATTCATAGATAAAGAAATATACCTTTATTTTTAGTAGGTTTGGCCAAGCAATTTTCTGTTGCTATTTTGGAAGAGGTATCATCTCCGTGACTGCATTGTTCCAGCCTATTCTCGTCCATCTTGAAAGGGTTAAGTTCTGGAACGTGCAATGAATCAGCTTTAAATGGATTGGAGATGGTTTTCATTAACAGGTGCTGTTTTGCTCGCAAAGCACTAGGCCTATCTTCGGGCTTTTCTTTCAGAATGAACTGGACGAAATGGCGAGCTAAACTCACGTCGCTGGATGACAGTTGGGCTTTTGCGAATGATTTTCTCATCAGTTTCTCAAATTTACTGTCCTGGAATCATACAAAAACAATGTTAGTGTAAATGCTGGCGATTCTGTCTCATCATACACAGTTTATTTTGATGAAATTCGGATCGACTTACCCCTTTCCCCCCCTCGCCCCTTTTTATATAATTTTAAAATCACGCCATTTTATCTGTAATGTTCTCGATCTCTCGTTCTCTGTACATATACACACATATATATCTCTGAGATTAAAAAAAAATATCGAATAACTTCGTAAATCAAAAACGGTCAAATCTCATTTTAAAGAAGGCATATTATATTTACTATATATACTTCTATAAGTCAAAGAATTTTAGAAAAATTTCGGAGTTGAAAATGGGGACTCGGTTTATACACGAGTTAGGTTGCAGAGAGAGGTAAACGGGGCAATGGTCATCTCTCTGTGATTGACAATAAAAAAATGCTCAACAAGAATGTTCCTGTAATTGTTCTGTACCCATTTTCCTTTGCCACAGAATTCCCTTCAATATACGGGCATTTATTTTGACAGTTTAATCCCTTTAAAAAAATCAATTTGAGAATGCTTTTAGATATCTTTTCTAAAAGTCCTACAATACAAAGAAGTACTATATTATAGTAATCTGAGAAGTTTTACTCTTAAATAAGACTTTAAAATAATATCGGTAGATTTTTTTTCTTTTTTAAGTAGAATTAAACAAATGTGAATAGATTTCAAAATAGATTAAGCTTTTTCGGGGGTTTTATACATTATTATACCGTCTTAAAACATTGAGTTTTTAAAAAAAAAGTCTAATTAGAGGAATAGAAAAAATGCTTAATAATTTAATGAAAATTTGTTCTTTATTTTTTTTTTAATCTTGATTACAAATCATTTTCCAACATACTACCACAAATGCGGTTCGACTTACATCCGAAAATTCAAACTTTTTTCGAAAATTTACTTAAGAATTGTGGTGTTGACTTATTCACAAGTATATACTGTATTTAAGATGTAAATTATAAAAAAATAATCGAAATAAAAAGTCTTTATTCTCGAAGCAATTCTGCAATACAATATTTTAAAAGTAAATTGCAACTGAAAGTTAATATATTTAAATGGTATGAGGATAGAAAAATGGAAATCAAATCGAGACATGAGTGTTGAAAATAACTCCTGTGATAAATAAACGACTAGCTAATTTATTTTATTACTGCAATATAATGCATTCTATATGTGTAGAAAATAACGATGTGTAGAAAATAACGATATAAGTTAAAAGTACTTAATAAGAATATCGTATAATAAAAATTTATATAAAGTAAAAATATAAAATATCTCATAATAAAAAACGTACAAAAATATTTTCACAAATTTTAAAAACATGTGAGAAGAAAAAATGGATGATCTCTACAATGATACTTCAATTAGAGAGGAAAGACCAATCAAACAGAGAAGTAGTCCAGTTACTACAGTTGCAGTTAAAATATAACACACAATTTATTTATTTTAAATTTAATTATTAATAAATTGATATCAGGTATCGATAATTGTTGAAGTCCTTGGTATTTTGCACAAATAAAAATGCATATCTAAGTGAATTTTCTCCAGAAACATAAAAATGTAAACATTAATGTATGAAACAGAATGAAATTAATTGATTCTCAAAGTGTGATTTCGAAATTGAAACAAAGAATTAGAATAAATAAAAAATGTTGTTTTGAAAATTTTTATTTTATTTTTTTTTTTTTTAGTTTAGTTTTGTGCATTTTTTAAAGTTAAGAAAAATCTTTTTTAATTAAAATTTTTAAACTTTTATTGTGATACATTTAATACTTGGGCATTAGAATGCACATTAAAATTTATTTATTAAATAAAATTTGATTTTTCACACAAAGTGTTCAAATGATATAAGCAAAAAATTCACCAAATAAATAAATTTTTCAGGCTATGGTTGATTTTCTTTAACCTTTTTATTCTTCCCCATTATACTTTTCTTAAATTAAATATACTTATATGTTACAGATGCAAAAAGACTATAGAAAAAAAATTTACTTACTTTCAAAGCCTTCTGTAATATTGGCTTTAAATGCGTTGACCAACTCATAAAACACGAGCTGAAGTGTGCTTTTTTGGCATAGTAATGGCCAGTCATAAGATTGAGGGTCAATAAACCATATGACCACATGTCAAAAGATTTGCCACGTATGTTCTTGTTGGCATCATGGACGAAACATTCCGGTGACTGGTACACAATCGGTGATATCAATCTATAAAAGAAAGTATATGAATATGATAATAATAAAGATTCATTTGCTGAAAATAAATATTTGAAAAATTAATCACGAATAATAGGACATAATGTTCTGAGTCGTTTGTTGAGGTATATTCTACATGTAAATAAATAATTTACTACCTTATTTGTTCGTATATAAAACGAGTTCATTAGGTGAAAAAATTTGTAGGCGAAAATTAGTCGCCAAGTGAAAAACTTAATTCGCTACGTGGCGACTGGCGATCGTATACAGTACGATATTTTATTCTTCCATGTTAATTAGGTTTTACCTTTCCCATTTTAAAATATTTATAACTCCGTAGAGCATAATATTGCATTTACTTCCCAGAGACATCTTTCGATACATGATTTTTCTCTATTTTTTTTTTTTCAGTAACAGAAACTTATCTTTTAATTCTAGATACCTGCGCAGCCTTTACCATGCAAAGAGTTTTAGCAATATTAGAAGATTTACCTCGTGATAACATCGATGCTGTCTCAGATGAAAGAGTTTTATACGTGAAAGTGTTATACCTTCAGCAAAAATTCTATGTGATCGTGAGTTAGGATAAGAATACAATTCAGATGAAGCAGAAGTTAAGAATGTTTAGACTAAAAGAAATACCATTACACAAAACACTAGTCGGATGTGGCAAATCCAAAACTTCATTCAATGTCATGTACGTTAATTTTTCAAAATTCGGTACCACAGTGCTAAAATTAAATGAAAATCTATGCCCATCATGAGGGTTTTAGAGGTATGAAATTCCGTGCAAATAGGACATTTGAGGATAAGAGAAAAACGTTGCATAAAAGATGCACCTAGTAAGCAATCTATACCAAAACAAAAAGTGCAATAATATTTATCAAACTATTTATCAAAAATCTGATGAAACATTCGTGAATTATTTCTTAAGATAGAGCTATTGCAAGAATCGGGAAAAATTCAACATAGAACTGGCAAATGTCAGCCAATTGAAGCCAAAACATAAAAAGTGCTAGTTCATATCGCGGATATAATAAATATGAAGTTTGAAAAGAATCCGTGAATTAATTCCTGGGATAACTATTGCACAAATCGAGATAAATGCAGAATAGCTTTTACAGTGTTGTACGATTTTTACCGAAATATAAAAGACATCAATTCATGTCAAGAACTATCTGAAAAATAAGATTAATGAAAATCTGTGCATTAGCCATTGAGTTGTAGCTGTTGCAAAAATCGTAAAAAATGCAGCATAGCAGCGCAATCTGTTGCGCGATTTGCATAAAAAACGCATGAATTTATATCAGAAATTACCTGGATATAAATTTTTATTAAATTCCGTGGATTAATTCTTGAGATAGAGCACCTACAAATTTCATATCGCATACATATAAACCTAGTAACAGAATGAAAACATACATTTTGTAAAAACATGGTTTTTGGAATCTCTGATCCCTAAAATGTGTAAATTTGTTGAAAACCAGAATTCGAAAACTATTACGAAACTAATATTTTCTTCTTGTAAAGAAAGATATCAGAAACAAGCAGGTGTCAAACAAATGATTTTTTTTTTCACTGAAAAAGTCATGTGTTGATAATTCTTTGAATGTTTGCTTGCACCTACAGATACCTTAATAAGAAATCTCGATTAAGGTATTGTGAAAAAGTTGGTGTAGATTTATCAATGTGTTTGCCCTACATAGATCAGTTTGCCCTACATCGGCAAACATAGATCATTACATTCCCCTACTTCGACTCTTCCATAAAGTAAAGGTATTTTTCATGTGCTTGGTACTTTAGAGTTTTGTACTGCCGGCTCTTGGACTATGACCTATTGATACTTTTTTCTTGTCTCATAATGTTTTGATTCTTTTCTTGAATTTAAAATATTAAAAACCGCATGGTTTTTTTAAAAAAATCATTCATCACAAAAACATCACAACATAGTGAAGATACAAAAAAGGCTTATGTTTCATCTACATCACAACTTATAAGATGTGGTATAGATAAGACATGTCTGAATAAATAAATAATTTCGACATTTATAAAGAAGAAAATAAACGCAAAAAATGAAACTAGAAAGAAATGTTTAAGGTTAGGAAAAAGCGGCATTGAAAAAAAAAAGTCATAAAGTCTGATGTTAAGTAGTACCACTAAACAATGAAGTATATCATTTATCAATATATTTATAGATATATATATAAACAAAAAATGATTTGCTACTATATGCACTGAACCATACGCATTCATTTTTGGAAATGTCCTTTTAATGGACAGATAATAGCTAGTATGCAGCAAAGTAATAAATTTATTTTAAGGTACCCTGGGGTAATAACGCCACGTTAAGGTTCTACCAATTTTCATGGCTCAGTTTTAGTTTGTATTTTCAAACAAATATATGACTTGATACAGCAACTCATTGACTATCTATATAAAAAATAATTTAACAGATATGTATTCATAAAATGTAATGGCGTGATTTCTTGACCAATGCTATTTGGCGTTATTACCCACGTATATGGGTAATAACGCCATGCAAACAAAACTATGAAATAAGATGGAATAATTGCATGTAGATTGCCTAATTCTAAAAATAAAAACTCTACATATTTAGAAATTGACAAATTGCATTCTAAGCTATTGAAAATGTTCAATTTTTTGTGAAAGTGTAAGAAAAATAAAGGTGTGGTGTGTGTGTGTGTGGGGGGGGGGGGGGTGAGGCAAAACAATATCAGACCGTGAGCTTCTTTTTGCTTAAAAAGGATCGCTTAAATAGAATTATTAGAAACATTGCACAGTTTTAACTGTATTATTTGAATCAGTATTCAGGATGTAGCTCGGCCACTAGGGAATCAACCGGGGTATTAATGCCAAGGATTGGCGTTATTACCCCGTTATAGTTATTGCGCTGTACATTTCAAATTACAAATTATCTCGAGAAGGTATCCAAAATCTTCAACAATATTTTGAAAATCCATGAAATGTACTACAAATTTATGTAATTAATAAAGTATTTCCGGATAAAAAAAAATAGACTTCACATCACAAAACGTATCTCGCAAATTTTAGATCAAGCGTTAATTTTAGTTGCTTGTAAAAACAATAAGACCTAAAAATGAAACAAATTAACTTGAAGCTGTTTTTTGCGATTTATATGACTCAAAACCCTTCTGCGCAGAGTACATGGGTGTCATTTACCAGATTATTTCATAATTATGCAAAATATTAGCACTTGGCGTTATTACCCCGCCTGGCGTTATTACACCAGACCACCTTATAATGTGTTCACATTTTTCGCAAAAAAATATTTTTTGTTAATAATGAAAAATAATGAATAATCAATGAAAATATTAATAAAATTTCTCGCTAAAAATTTCCGAGATAAATCGAGATAAGTCGGGAGTAAAAGCACTATTTCCTCATTCCCTTCGCCGGTTAAGTGGTTAAAGAGACACGGAAAATCTGGAAAGATGATACCTCTAGTTATATAAATTCACAAGTTTGCAAGTAAGATAATTTCCGCAAAAAGGTATCTGAAAACTGGAATTTGATCAAATGAAGTAAACAAAACCCATATAGAACTGAATTGAATTTACCTGTTAATTGGATTATTAGTAAAATTCAATCCCGTGAAGTCCACGAGAATGGCATTGTCCTCATTATCTATCATAATGTTATCTGATTTGATATCCATGTGAGCCAAACCATGATCGTGCAGATGTTCGAGAGCAGAGAGAATTTGCAGATTCCATTTCTTCATTCTTTTAAAGCTGTTCTTATCATTGCGGAACTGCTTACTCTGAACAATTTCATCTAAGGCTCGGGGTAAAACAGGCATCATGTACAATTTGACACCCAGATCTTTAATTGTAATAACATCATATACCTCTATTATATTAGGATGCTGCAATCTTGGCCAAAACTGGTCTTCTATGGCCCATATGTCCATTTTTTGCACAATCTTTACAGCGACGTCTCTACCTGTAGGGTCGATGACTCCTATGACGTCAGCGTATCCACCTTTTCCAAGAAACTTCGAAAACTTGTAATTTCTGTTTTCTAAATACTGTATGACGGCTTCTGTCTGTCTTTGACGAGACATGTTAAATTTTCTTACGACAATTACAAAGAATAATCGCTGTGCTAATTTGAAGAGCGGTAAATACCTCAAATTTGAGAAGAAAACACCCCAAGCTTAATAAATACTTGAAATATATAAAATATTTTTAAGCACACAAAAAGCTCAACAGCATTAGTGGACTACTTTGATCGCAGTGACAATTCTATCACTTATATTGAGGAGCATAATTTCGGAAACCATTGTTATAAAATCAACAATGTCGAAATGGGTTCATATGCTCTGTTACAAGCATTGTTGTAATGTTCAACAATGTTTCCAAAATCCTATAAAACAAAGTATTTTTAACAATGTCTGATTGTTACCAGTATTTCGTGGAAAAAGTGATTCAGGAAAAGCGCATGGTAGGACAAGAAACAAGCTATTCAGTTCTACAAACAGAAGGGGAATACAAAAATTTTTATATTTTGTCAGTAACAGACTATGCCCATAAACCCTTAAATAAAGAAATAAGTATATAAAGACATAGTAAATGTCCAGACAAGTTGAGAACAAATACATTGTTTTATTTATACATACATTTAACATGATGTTAAGAAAATTTGTGTTTTTTTCTGAATTTAGCACTTTTTTCTTAACTTCTTAAATTTTTTTTTAACTCAAAACAATACGGAAACAAAAAAAAATTGAGATCCAATACCAGGGTTACATAAATCTCTATAAAATTAATAAATGAGCCAAATTACATATTCTCAATCAGTTTGACAACAACACAACACCTGCAATTTTCACTAAACAGACTAAGCTAAAGCTATACTAGGACTTATGTAGCCCTTGTGTATTAGACACTAGGCCACATTAGCCCCATCCAAGTTTTCAAAAGACGGTGAAAGAAAAAACTTTTTGTTCATATTGATATATTCAACTTAATTGAGCGCGTTCTTCTTATTTGTACAACATTTTTTAAGAATATTTTTTAATTACCTTTTCATTTTTATTTGCTGCATAATTGATGCAATTTATTTTCATTTTGAATGATTTATAATATTAACGACGCCCTACCCAAACAATGCAACAAATTTACTTTCGATAAATGTTTTTAGCTGTTATCTATATACTGTGTTAAGGAGTTACATTCCATGAATGTTTTTCGTGCTTCACCCTGTGTATAATGGTAAGAAGTTGGAATATAGTATTTAAAATAAAACACTAGTAGGATTTACAGGATTTTTTATAGTACTATTTTAATTGCAGTATTCTGACATCAAATTTCATAATACTATTTTTGTAGTGGGCTTAAGTGCTCTTTTCTTATAAATCCGATAAACGTTAAAAATCGGTAAATATTTTGGAAAAGAATTCCCCGACTGGTTATTTTAGTGTTTCAAGGTGTTATTTTGACTAGCTTTAGTTTAAGACTGCCCGTTCTACTGCCATTTTTTCTATTTCTCTATTTAAAACATATTTATTGTTGAATTTAAAGCCATTTCTAAATTTCCAGCAGACAAAGCCCCAGCTAAATGTGTATAACCAGCGTTCATCTTCAATGATCTGTATTTAATTAAAACTCGAATAACTAATTAATTAAAACTTTAATTGCTAATAAATTAATTGTATTTACAACTTATTTGCAATCTGTTATTGAATTTAGTTTCAATTGATTGCATTGAAATTATTTTTGTAATTTAATTTATTCGTAATTAACCTTTAACTGATGTTACCGGCCTCACAAACAGCTTGTTTTTTCTGTTTCATATAATTTGACTTGTAACTTTTAATTTCAGTACAAACGTTTTGAATTTTAATGCTATCATAAGAGTTTTTTGAACTAATTATAAGAGTCCTATATAAAATCGTTAAATATAAAAAAAAATCCTGTGAAATCTATACCGCAATAAAACGCCGAAAAAGTTTTCGATGACTTATAATTAAAATAATAAATTTTGTAAAAAACCATCATAAAATAAAGACAATACAGGATGCGTTTTGATCTATTAACATTAATGGCTTGTCATCAGCTACAGAAAAAAATGTGTCCGTAAGTGGACAAGGCTCAAACTAAGAGCGATTTAAAATTAATTTTAAGCGAGCACCAGAAGTATTTTGAAAACCTAGAAATTTCTAAATCCTCGATTGCTTCTGACTACTGATTACCAGTCACTCTTTCATTTTCTCCAAGTTCAGAATTATTTTTTACCCTGCCTCGCTCTCTCACTTTAATTTTTATTACGTTTATTTTATTTGTAAAAATTCTCATAATCTTATTACTGCTCTCGCATCATCCCCCTTCATCTCTGTTGCGTGGAAATTTCTTTTGCAATTCTTTGCTCTCTTCTATTATCTCGTTTCCGTTTATTAAAAAACGTAAAAGCAAATTTCTATTGTCTTATTTCATTTTAGTTTAATTTTGTTCCTTCTTTTATATCAATTTTTCTTCAATTTTTTTTTTGCAATTTTATCATTTTTGTGGCTTCTTTCAGCTACCGCTACCTGTCGTACGCTTTGCAATCTATAACCTCCATCTTTCAATTCACCTTTGTCCTTGTTGGACACGCATTTGCTATAAAAGATGACAAGATATTAATTTTTATAGTTCGAATTGTGGCTGGCATTGATTTTATTTTTTCGTGATTTTTCATAAATTTTATTTCAATAATAAATAATCAGTAATTAAAGTTGAAATTTCACACATTAATTCTAGACCTTTTTTAAAAAATTTTCTCAAGTGACATCAATAGACAAGCTGAGACTATCGAAGCAAAATTCAGCTGAATTTTCACTGATGTTGCTACGCTATTTAGCTGAAAAAAGAGAAATTAAAACATCTGAATATTATTATTTTTTATTTTTTCAGATGGCAACAATACCCAACTTGAAATTGATATAATATTTAACTTCGCTGTTCTTCGCATTCAATCTTACTTTCTTGTGAAATACACCAAGAAAAATATTTTAAAGCATATTTTCTTCATCTATACTTTCTTTTATGTTGATTGTGGCCCTCTAGCGGTAGAAAGAACTTCATTACTTGATTTTTTTAGTAATTTTTTCTTTTTAATAAATAAGAACAAAGAAAAAAAAATATTTTTTTTTTAAACTGATAAGTTGAGTTTGATCGTTAACTATTTTCTTAAATTATCTACTTAATTACAATACTCCAAAGAACGCAACATCCAGAAATGGCGAATAAAATCAGCGCATTTTCAACAAAGTTTTTCAAATGCATTCTTTTTGAAAGTTCAAAATTTGTGAAAACTTACACACATCTGTTTGATTCTTGGATGCTTATATTTCAAACCAAAAATATTTTATAATAAGGTCACATTGAAAAAACGGACGATTTTACAGAAATTAAACTAGTAATCTGGACGCGAATACAATTTTTTGTTTTTTTAAAGGAAAAACTTCCTTAAATTCCAGAATAAAACCGTAAAAAACAGAAAAGCTCTTGAATTTACGGAACTTTTTCTGTTAAAAAATGGTAAATTGTACTGGCGTCAAGATTACCAGTACAATTTCCGTAAAATTGACCTTTTTTTTACAGTGTATTGAAAAGGGCATAAGTCTATGCTTTTTGGATTGATTAAGAAGCTTAGAATAAAGCTTCACTGTAACTCACTGTAAATCTTTAGCGTATATTCTTTAGCGCATATTTCATCTTTTTTATGACAACAGTTCTGCTCTAAAATATAATATTGAAGCGTATATAAATCTATTTAATCTAATTGGCTGTTAAATCTTTCGCAGTCTACAGAAAAAAATAATCATTGCTTAATTTTTTCAGACCCCAGGCTTTATTTATGTACTTTTTTTAATTTCAGTCATGGATTTATAATAAGAGCCCACACTAGTCACTCAAAAAGACCGGAATGATAATGTTAAGTCTATGGGTGCTTTATTTTCAAATATTTCGTTCAAATTTTAATTTTTTTTATATGATGTGTATTGCCTAGGGTAACTTATAATATTCCTCAACCGGGCTATTTTTTATTTTTTTTGACTTTGGTTTCAAATTTTTTTTTTAAGTACTTTAACTTTAGGAACCGGTTTTAAAATTAAAACCATCCTAATATTAAAAAAACTGTAACCAAAATCAAAAATGGGAAAACTAGCTCGGTTGTAGATCATCCTCAGCTATGCTATGCAAAAATTCATATAAAAATATTATAATTTGAGCGAGGTATATGAAAATAACACACCCATAGACTTAACATTATCATCCGGGTCTTTTTGAGGGACGTGAATATCGTTTTAGAAAACTGATAACTAACAAGGAAGGTCTCCATTCTGGACATACTCAGAATTTAAAAAAAAAATGCTAATTAAACTATTTATGCACGTAATAAAAGATCAGTTAAATTTAGTGGCGGAATTGCAGTAAAAACTCTGTAAAAAATAAAATACTTTCGAAGATTTGGCATGAAAAGACAAAAGCATCACGCGATTTGGCGAGCAGCACTTTTATTCGCCAAAAGCAAATGATTTTCACGTAACTGAAAATTATTTGTTAATAGATTTTTAGAATGCATATAAATGATATTTAATGAATTTAAACTTAAACAGTGAGCGAGTTTAATATATATATTATATTGTATTACATATATATATGGCTTGTTGCAGCAGTTCTTTAATTTTAATACTGTAAAAATAATTTTATGTATAAAAAATATTTTCATATATTTAAGCGTATTCCAAAAGAAATGCTAGATGAAGAAAGTTGCAGTAGTACATTTCAATATCGGAGAAGTTTTTATTTCCATTGCAAAGAAAAAAATTAAAAAAAAAATTGAACATACAGTTCTCAACTGGACTTAATTTTGAGATTAAAATAAATTTAATTCATTTCATTTCATTTTCATTTTCTCATTTTAAATCATAAAATTTCATTGTTAATTTTCATAATAAATATATATATGACAAAACTATAGTTATAAAAATTTAAAACTGACAAAACTAAAGTTAGTTAAATGAATATTTTTAATAATAGTTCAACTTGAAACATTTTTACTTTAAAAGCACTTGAAAAAATATATATTTAAAAATTTTATTTCGTCGCCAACTGGTGATAAATTGCGAAATAAACGAATAGTTCATTATTTTTTTACGAACATTCTATCGAGGTTCTGCCTAAAAAGTTTTTTTAAACATATACTTATAAGAAAAGGATTCTGTAATTTTTCAGAATTTTCTGAGTATGCCCGTATGACCTTCCTTGTAAAAAAGATTGATCAACAAAAAAAAAAAAATTAAAACTTATTTTTTGCGCATAAAATTTGATCATACCGTTGGATTCAAAAAGTAAATTTTTTGACAATTTTTATTTTTTTATTTTTTTTTTTTTTTACTTTTTTGCATTGCATAAACATTGTAAAATATAAAAGAAATATATATTTAATACTATTTTATTATTAATGGATCTTACAAATGATACCTTAACGCACAATAGAATTATTTACGTTTCATTATTTGTATATTTCGAGCCTTTCTGTTGTAAGTCATTTTCATATAACACGTAGTTCGCTGAAGACAGCTGTAAAAAACAAATTGCTATTTTCTTTAGTTTTACTATCTGTTAGGCCTAATTCATACCAATTTCTCTTTTTTAGATTCTTCGTAATTATATAAATACGTAGCATTTATAGTCGCCGTTCACTTCGTCCGTCTGTCCACAGGTAACAGAGAATATCTACCAAACCGAATCGTTTGAAATGCAAAGTATAATATTTTTAGGCTATTTTTTCTAGTCATCTTAAATTTTGTGAAAATCGGATATATAGTTTAATTATAGGAACAATCATAAACATTCCATTATATTACGAAAAATTAGTGCATATATTGATATTATGCTTTTTCGAACATAATAGAATAATTATGCATCTATGAAGTATATTTTAAATATATATTTTACACAATCTGTTGTGCAAAGTTATTAATTTACAGGGCACGCAAAAATATTGCATTATAGAATGACATAGAAGGAAACACTATTTGGAACTCGTCTTAGTACAATTAAGCTATTTCACATTTTATGAAATTGATAGATAATGTTGAGGTTTACTACAAGTTACTTTCGGTATAATAGAAAGTAGATAATAATTACAGGGACACACAAAAATGTTCGCCTACTCTACTGTATTCCATATACTGTTTGTTTACTATTACACAAGATCTGAATAGTTTTAAAACTTTGTTATAGTATGAATGCACCCCATTTCCTATGTTTGACGTGCAATTTCCAACTCGTTTTAACTTAATTTACATACGTGATTAAAAAAAAATTAAAAATATGTTTCCTATAGGATGCATCAGGTCAAAAGAGTTTAAGTTTCAACGTAATCATTATTTTTTAAGTCATGGGAAATATGTTAACTTAATCACATGGGATCTGAAGTTATACTGCATCTCGGTAGCATATATTCTTTGGTTTTTTACTTTTTTTTCACCTATAATTGAGGAAAGTATTGAAATCGAATTTATTTTTAAGATTAAAACGATTTTTAACATATTGTGAAATCTATAAGTTAGAGAATTTGAATTTTTTTTTTTTACAAAATGTCTTTCTGACCATGTGTCTCAGCTTAAAGGTCTGAGCAAAAGGACACTTATTAATGTGTCCTTTTTGCACCATTGAAAAGTGATTAAATTATATTAGAATCGAACTATTTTTAATATAAATGTTTTTGACTATGGCCAGCATAATTATTTGAAATCAAATTTTTTAATCTGATAAAATAAAAAACCTTATAAGTATATTTTGTTTTCAAAAATCATTTACTTTGCGTAGAAAAATAAACATATGAAAACAGTAAAAATTTTAATAAAATTCCAAAATATTCTACCAGATAGAAATGGGAAGCAATCTTTAAGGGTGTATTTCGATTCAAACTGCTTGTTTTCCGATTTATTTTTGAATTCACTTTTGCTCTCAAACACATGAAACTCGCAGATTCTCTTATTTAGAAAGTGCACAAGATGCCGTAAAGGTCAATTCTTTGATAAGTATACAAAATATTGCAAAAAAAGCAATCAAAAACGGCAATTTGAACCGATTTTTCCGAAGTGGGAGATAAGGGAACGAAAAAAAGGGTCTTCCAGAGAAGTTAATTGCTTATAAATCAAATTCTAATGAATTGAGCGTAAAAGACTTTACTCGGCACCTCATATGTCCCTTCAAGAATCCCCTCAGCAAGTTTCATGATTCTACTTTTAAAAATATGTCTGAAATTGTATCGGAAAATTTCGAGCTGCTGAAGGTGGAAAAGCGTTTTTTCGAATACACCCTTAAAATATTAATATAATATATTATAACGAATTTTAATTCTTAGACCCTTTTCAAGTACTGTGAAAATTCTATTTTTCCTCACAAAGGATATTTAGAACGGTTTTATTTCCGTATCTGTATTTCCTTCCTTCAGATGTATTACATGCATTATAAGGTACCCTGGGGTAATAACGCCAGGCGGGGTAATAATGCCAAGTGCTTATATTTTGCATAATTATGAAATAATCAGGTAAATGACACCCATGTGCTCTGCGCAGAAGGGTTTTGAGTCATATAAATCGCAAAAAACAGCTTCAAGTTAATTTGTTTCATTTTTAGGTTTTATTGTTTTTACAAGCAACTAAAATTAACGCTTGATCTAAAATTTGCGAGATAAGGTTTCTGATTTGAAGATTATATTTTTTATCCAGAAATACTTTCTTTATTACATAAATTTGTAGTGTATTTCATGTACTTTCAAATTGTTGTAGAAGATTTTGGATATCTTCTCGAGATAATTTGTAGTTTAGGATTTACTGCGCAATAAGTATCACGGGGTAATAACGCCAGGGATTGGCGTTATTACCCCGGTTGATTCCCAACAGTGGCCGAACTATATCCGAAGGGGTTTTATATATTAATATGGGACAGCATTATCATCATTGTTGAAATGGTAAGATTAAGGGAGGGAGGGGTGCCCAATACTTAAAAATAATCTCTTTATTTTATTTTTTATTATATTATTATTATTTTTTTTTACTAATGTGAAAAATAATTTTTAACTCTTGTAAATAAAACTATATCAAAATGTTTTCGAGATTTAAATTCGAACATCTTCAAAATTAGGTTCCTATTGAATTTCCACTGGATTGTTCAATTGAGTTCGAGATTTTTTACTGTCCGCTTTCTCAGCGTTCGGTTTTTCAAAACTTTATAAATTTAACCTTTAACTGATGTGACAGAAATTGTAACGTATGAATGTGATGCGGTTTGTGAGACCACAAAATTGAAAGATGAATAAAAGGCGGGAATAACTCAGGATTGTGTTCTTGTACTAAACTTTTTATACAAGAGTACTATACTTAATAATCACCTATTTAGTCTCTGGTGATAGTACTAAAATTCCAAATGAAACAAAATTTCGGTAGTGTTTGCAGTTAAATTGAAAATTACAAGTTAAACTAAAAAATTAAAAGAAAAATAGTGGTCCACGAGACCGGTAACATTAGTTAAAGGTTAAAATGCGATCCAAGATTAAAAATCATAGAATACTGTTCCTGCGCTAAACTTTTTGTACAGAATTAATTCTAATCTATTCAAATATTTCTAACAATATTACGAGAACTCCAAACGAAAGAGAATTTCAGTTGTAACTATAGTTAAACTGGAAAATACAAGTTAAACGCTATTTTTTTTTTTTTTTTGGGGGGGGGGGGGGGTACAGTGTTCAGTCAGATTGCTAACAGCAGTTAAAGGTTAATTTTGTTGCTAATATAGAGATAATGATATATAACCATATGAATTATGTATAAAATTGAATAAGAGATCTCTTTGGGATAATATTTTTTAATCAAAAATTTTATTCAATTTATTAAAAATTTATTAAAACGTCTTTAAAACGTCGGCAATTTAACTGTAGGTTTGGAGAATCTGCATTAGTGTAGAGCTATGGGCTAAAAACTATTTACTAGATTACTATAATAGTATTAAACCTTAACTGCTGTGACAAAAATTGTCGCATGACTTAATGTGAGCGGCCTGTCAGACCGCTTAATCTAACGATGAATAAAATGTTAAATTAACTTTTAGAATATTATTTTTGTATTGAACCTTATATACAGGACTATTATAAATAAAATTCAGCTATTCAAAAGTTTCTAGAGATAGTAATAGGACTACAAATAAAACAAAATTTTACCGGTATCTATAGTTAAACTAAAAATTGCAAGTTAAACTCTGAAACTTGAAAAACTCAGCGGTATGTGAGACGCTAACAGCAGTTAAGGTTTAACAAAAATATTTATTACATATAACTCTAGTTATTATAAAACTCCGCATGATTAAAATATTACATTATGAATGGTTAAAGCCATGCAATGTTTCTTATAATCATATTTAAGCAGGACTTTTTAAGCAAAGAGAGACACAGGGTGTTATATTCTGTTGGAGCTTCCCCCCATTCCTTTTATTTTCACTTTCACAAAAAAATCAATATTTTCTATCACATAGAATGCATACATGGGAATATAAATACTGATTCAAATAATCCGAGCAATGTTTCTAATAATTAATTCTATTTAAATGGTCATTTTTAAGCAAAACGTAGCTTAGAATCTGATATTCTTTTGCCTCCTCCCCCCGCCACCACCACAGCTTTCTTTTTCTTTCAGAGTCACAAAAAAATTGTACATTTTCAATAGCTTAGATTGCAATTTGTCAATTTCTAGAGATGTAGAGTTTGTATTTTTATAATTGGACAATCTACATATCATTATTCCATCTTATTTTATAGTTTTGTTTGCATGGCGTTATTACCCTTATAGGTGGGTATTAACGCCAAATAGCATTGGTCAAGAAAAAACGCCATTACATTTTATGAATACATATCTGTTAAATTATTTTATTTTATATAGATAGTCATTGAGTTGCTGTATGAGATCCTATATTTGTTTGAAAAATATAATCTAAAACTGAGCCGTGAAAATTGGTAGAACCTTAACGTGGCGTTATTACCCCAGGGTACCTTAGATGTTTGTAGGAACATGTTAGAGGCCGGCACAGACTTTTGGATATAAAACATCCTTTCATGAACAGATAGGAAACAAAATTTTCCTTTCTTACACTGAAACACAGTCGATAAATAGTTAACAATAGTCACTAATAGATTATGTTAACGTTCCATTTTTATTGGCAAACAATATATTCATAATTCACATTCAATCCGAATTGTTCTGAGCAAAATAAAATTGAGTTATCGAAGCTTCACTAATTAAAAAAATAATTGAAAAAACAATTTTGAATGTATTGTTCTTCGAAATTATTTTTAAGTACAATTTAGTTATTATAGTTGTTCAGGAACGTATGATATTTTTTGAATATGGATTCACGTCACTGATTTGTGGGAAACTCTTTTCCGGGGGAAATCAGAGAAAAAGTGTGTGATAGATAATTTTGTTTAGTGTTAAGTTATTGTTAAAAACATTAGTGATGGAAATGAAATTAAATTTTACATATAGTGCGCCACGATAGTTTGTGAGATATTCGTCCTTTTATATACTCGCCAAACCTCAAAATCCCTGGTTTTTATGAAATACTATGAAATTATAGTATGTATTATTTTACTATCAATCATATCTTTTTGAGTTTTCAAGCATCTTGTTTGTTATTATTATTATTATTATTATTATTATTTATTTATTTATTTATTTATTTATTTATTTATTTATTTAAGCAGTAAGAAAAGGGAAAAAAATGTTTTAATTGTTAAGAATGTACATCAGTATAAATTTATTTTATCGTCAAAAAAAATGAAAAGATTTATTTCTTCGTAAAAATGCAAAATCCATTACGCATAATACATATTTTATGCTGTGTCATATTTTACTGCATCAAAACTCCTCACCAATTCTATTTTCTGAAATATTTTTCAATTTTCATCTTATTAGATGCATCTGATTTTTTAAAAAGATGTGTTTGACGAAAGAAATGTGTTTATAATTGAATAATACAACCTTCACCCAGTTAGAAACAGAAAAGCAAACAATTTTGGCATGGTTTTAGAAATTTGGAAACGGTAAAATATCACGATCGGAATTTTGATTACATATAGCTCCGTGTGGAAAAGTTAAAATGAAAAATAGTGACCTTCAAAAAGTTATTTTGATCTTGAGACTAATGTATAATTTTTAGGTGAATTTAAAAATGCAATTTAGTGTTTATAGTTTGAATTTCATTTCAACGTCTATTTCGGTAATGTAATTTGTTCATGATAAATTATGAAAATATTTTTATTTGTCGTAGAAAAAAAAATAGCAGAATTTATTTGTTACTAAAAATATAGGAAAATAAGAAAGGAAATATTGTGAATTGTGGAAATTAACTTTAAGAGCCCACATTAGTCACTGAAAAGGGACCCGGTTGATAAAGTTAAGTCTAAGGAGGCGTTATTTTCAAATATCTCCTTTAAATATTAATATTTTTACATGATATTTTTTTCATAGGATATCTGAGGACAATTTACAACTGGGTTTTATAGTTTATATATTTTTTAAATTTTGGTTTCATATTAAAAAAATACTTTAACTTTTGGAGATGGCTTGAATCAGTTCTGAAATTGAAACTATTCTAATATTAATTAAAAATATAACTAGAATGGAAAAAGTAAAAACTAGTACGGTTGTAGATCTTCCGCAGATACAGGGCTTTCGAATGCGTTATGAGTTTTTTTCTTTTTTTTAAAGATGTTTGGAACGTATTAAAAAATGTTTCAAAAACTATGCTTCACACATTATAATTTTTCTTGTTTCTTTTTCATTCTTTTACTTTATAGCCGGCGTATATTGTACACCTGTAAGTTTCGGTTATTTTATTATTATTATTATTATTATTATTAATTATTTTTTTTGCATTAAAGAGCGTTATATATATGCTTGAAAATACGGTAGTTGAATACTTTTTATTGATTAAATTTTTGCTACTGAACATCAAAATCTTTGAATAACATGTAAAATTAATTTCTTAATTTATGTAGAAAATACAATTATTTGATAAGTGCGATAAAATTGTAATAAGTTTAGTAGTATAGATAGTTATTAGAGTAATTATTATTTATCGCTATTTTGGTAATCAGTTAGCGCTGCTTATAAATTAACACCCACTTTCGTCCAATAGTTTGGAAACTATGATGAAAGAGGAAAAAACAGAGCCAAAATTTTTTAAATAGTTTTAAAGCTACATCCTATAAAACACGGACGTTAATTAAAGGGTATGTTTTATAAACTAGGAAACATCATAATTAGTTATTTTGTAAACAGAATTAGTAACTTTTTCTGACAGATTATCTGCTCTTTAATGTTACCATAATTGGAAAATCGCCAAATTAGGTTTATTGTGTAAATTTAGTAGCAAAGATGTTCGAAAAATTTCTTTTAATTTGGAATAACATTGATCGAAATATTCTAAAATTAAACTCTGTGTGACGTGTACTATCTTTTCAATAGCTTGTTGTAGAGAATTTATTAATTATGGAAGAAAATATTTTGAAAAACTTAACATGCATGTTGATTTATTTAGGTAAACTTTTATGATTTATAAATGTATCTTCATCATTCTAAAATATTTATTTTTGTATTAAAGAAATGTTAAAAATTACTCATCGTTTTTTAACTTAGAGTAAGTAGAAATTTGCTGTATACGCAAGTATGTGTTTTTATTAGGTAAAAAAAGTTATTTTTTATACTATATGGTTTAAAGAGATGTAGTTTAAAGAGAATATAGTGTCCCCTCTTAATATCTTGATTATCAAGAAAAAAATGTTGGAAATTGCACGTGAAGCGTAGCAAATAACGTTCGTCCGATAACGAAGTTTTAAAAATATCACTCTCATATATCAGTTTCATAAATTTGTAAATAGTTTTAATAACAATTAAAATGCGCACGAAAGAATGTTCTTTCTAAACCATTATGTAATGGAATACTTTTGTGTGGCCTTGTAAATTAATAACAAGTGTTCTTTGCACCACATATTATACAAAATGTATATTATTATATGTACTTGATAGATTCATACCAATTTTATTACGTTCGAATGAAAGTAACACCATTAAAGTACATTTGAAACATTTTTCCCCATTGACCGTAATGTAACGGAATAATTTTGATTGTCCCCTCTTAATATCTTGATTATCAAGAAAAAAATGTTGGAAATTGCACGTGAAGCGTAGCAAATAACGTTCGTCCGATAACGAAGTTTTAAAAATATCACTCTCATATATCAGTTTCATAAATTTGTAAATAGTTTTAATAACAATTAAAATGCGCACGAAAGAATGTTCTTTCTAAACCATTATGTAATAGAATACTTTTGTGTGGCCTTGTAAATTAATAACAAGTGTTCTTTGCACCACATATTATACAAAATGTATATTATTATATGTACTTGATAGATTCATACCAATTTTATTACGTTCGAATGAAAGTAACGCCATTAAAGTACATTTGAAACATTTTTCCCCATTGACCGTAATGTAACGGAATAATTTTGATTGTCCCTGTTATTGATCTATGCATCCGATTTTCATAAAATTTGAAATGACTCAACAAAATTATGTAATAATTATGAATTTTAAATTTGAAACGAATAAAATGGATTCGAAACTTTTTTCCCCATTTACCATAATGTAACGGAATACTTTTATTGTCCCTGTAATTGATCTATGCAATCAATTTTCATAAAGTTTGAAATAACTCGACAAAATTATGTAATAATTGCATATTTTTAATTTCAAACGATTCAGTTGGGTAGTTATTGAAAAAAAAAACTAGTTAAGTGTAGCAATTCCAAAACTTTCTTCTATCTTATACATGTTAATACTTCCTGAAAAATACAGCTTAGCAACGCCACTGGTTAAGTGGTTTAAACCAAAATCTAGTTAGCAACAACTTATCTCAACTTATTACTGGAATCTGGAGTTTCATGGAAATACGAGCGTTAGATTTTGAAAAAGAGCTGTCGCAAAATCATAAAAAAATATGCATAGCAGTGCCACATGTTGGGTGATGTACACTAAAAACTAATCAGGATCAATTTTTTTAATCATGTGCGTATTAATTGAATCGGAAATTTGATGTACATTAATTCTTGAAATAGAATTATTGCAATAATCACAAGTAATGCATAATTGCTACGCTACCTGTTTAGCGATTTGCCCTTAAACATAATCAAAACCATGTTATATTAAGTACTAACTAAATATAAGTACTAATAAAGTTTTACAAAAATCCATGCACTAGTTACTGAGATATGACTATTGGGGAAACTGTAAATAATACAGCATAGCAGTGCCACCTGTTGAGATATATACACCAAAAAATAATCAGATTTAGTTTATATCAAGGTCTCACAGAATCTAAAGTTTGGCGAAAGTCTATCTATTAGTTCTTGAGATAGAGCACACACAAAATTTTTGTCACATACGGTCTGACTGACAGATAGACTGATCGACAGATAGACTGACAGACTCACAGACAGACATTTTGTAAAACCATGTTTTTTTGTGTTCTTTGACCCCTAAACCTTGTATATCCGTCGAAAATCGGATTTCGAAAATTTAATGAAGGGAAAAACATGACAAATGCTTTAAGGACTTGCATCCTTGAAGGTACTGTATCATTAAGCCATATTAAGCAAAGCTTAAATATTATTGACAAATATACTAAAATAAAATTTGCCTACTTAAACAGGATGTAAAATATCTCAAGTTTTAAACGTTAATAGCAAAAAATGTAAACATTGTAGAGCGTTGGGTACAGGTCACAAATCAAAAGTGAGTATCGAAGAAAGATTTAGTCCAAATAAAAAAATTTTAGAAGATTGTTCCTGGTTAGACTCAAAGAAATTTAAGGAAATCGTAATGCTTGATAAATTTCCTCTTGAAATTCTTTCTGCCATTTTTAGACTTTGTAAAGTTGAAAGAAGTCAGTTATTGATAGAGCTGAAAGTGTGTGCCGATCAATATGAAAATTTTACAGTGGCTGAAAAAATTGACATTGAAAAAAAACAAGACAATCTGAATGGAGCTGAAGAAATTTGCGAGTGTGACGATGTAGAATCTGAACTTGAAGACGAGGAAAATCTGTATGGTTATTGCTTTGACAAGAAAAAATGTCTTCGTTGTTTATCATGCGCCTTTTCTGTTGTTTTTGAACTCTCAGAATCTGGAATGTTTACCAACCTGTATATAGCTTACAAATTTGTATTAACCATACCTTGTACACAAGTCACCGGTGAAAGGGTGTTTTCTAAACTTAAAATTGTTAATAATCGACTTAGATCTAGTTTAAGCCAAGATCTTATGTCTAATCTTCTTTTCATGAACGTAGAAAGAGATTTATTTTATAATTTAGATAAAGATGTTATTATAGATGAAGTAGCCAAAACCAGTGAAGATCTGACCAAAAAGCTGTTAAGTTAATCAACAGCCATTCATAATGACATAACATTTCCTAACTGCTGTAAATTTTATAAAATCTATTTTAAATAATGTACCCACAAAATCAAAATTAAAGATAGTATTGCTTTTTTCAGTATGCTTAGTTTTTTATTATTATTGTGTCCCTTTTTAATGCATACTTAAGTATTACAGTAGCACTTAAGGTATGGCTTCAACAAAGTAATTCTGATGCTTAAATCTAAAAATATATACCCTTTTCTTTTTAAATAATACACCACTTGTAATTAATTAGTATATATTTTTTTTCTAGCTTGGAACTAGTTTAGGTACCGTATATAAAATAGTATTAATATTTATTTTGAATGTAAGTAGACTGCACAAGAAAACGGTTTTTAAGCATTTAAGCCTAATTTTCAAATGTTTTATAGTCTACTATTCTATTCACAATAACTTTTTCAGTAAGGGGCCCCTTTTCAGTCTCTAGCCCAGGACCCCAAACGGAGCCAGTCCGGGCCTGAAAGTAACTCAAACTGCTTTACATAAGTGCATGCGCGAATATTACTTGGTTATTGACTCACTTGCAGCACCACATGCGCCAAATAAGGACTGCTGGGAGCAAAGCGTTGTTGCTACGAGTCGTTAATTCCCAAATTGGCTCAGCCGAGCTCAGCAAAAAAAAAAAAAAAAAAAAAAAAAGAACAATTTTTGATGCAGAAATCTGTTCAGTGAAGTTAATGCGGCTATTCAGAGGTTTTACTATATTTGAATATTAAAGAATACAGATTTGTCTATTTTTCTATATAATACATTTAAGTTTGGACTGAGCCAGTTTGGGAATTAACGGCTTGTATTATTGCTGGGTGGATTATTTCACCTGAAATAATGCTATGCATTTTGTTTTCCTTCTATCTTTACAAGAAAAAAGTATTGGATTGGTAAAAATTCTCGAAATCCGGTTTTCTACGAATTATCACGATTTCGGTGTTAGGTTTCCAAACGACATGCTTTTACAAAATGTTTGTCTGTGAGTCTGTCTGTCTGAATGTGACATCAATTTTGTGTATGCTATTCGCAACAATTAATGCACAGAATTAAGCAAAACTTTGTATTCTGTTAGACCTTGATATAACCTGGATCTTATCAGTTTTTGGTGTATATCGCCAAAAAGGTGGCGCTGCTATGCTGCCCTTTTAACGATTTCTACAATAGCTATATCTCAAGAACTAATGAACGATTTTTTATAAAACTTCAGATCCCGTTAGTCCCTGATATAATATTCTTCTGATTATGTTTTGGAGTAAATCGAACAACAGTTGGCGCTGCTATGTGGTATTATTCATGATTATTGTAATAGCCGTATCTCAGGAACTACTGAACCAATTTCCATCAAACTTCAAATACAGTTAGTCCCTGATATAAATTAGAATGCTTTAGTTTTTAGAGTAAATCGCTCAACAGGTGGCGCTTCAATCCAGTTTTTTTATGATTTCTGCGATAATTCAATAAAGCCTTCTCAAATACTAATGCTCAGATTTTCAACAAATTTCAGATTCAGTTAGAACTTGAAATATATTATTGCTATTTAGATTTTGGTGTAAATAGCTAACGGGTGACGCTGCAATTTTTCATTTTTCTGGAAGTAGTAACGTGTATGTGATAGAAGAAATTTTTGGCATTGCTACAGCCAAAAAAAAATTACTTTTGTTACTATATAAAAGATCGTGTGTACGTTCTGTCAATACCTAATTATTGGAGAGGGAGTTGGAGAAGTGAATTGAAGAGGTCAAAGTTGCCATTGCTGCGGGCTTGTTCAGCCATGGGTGGGAAGAATCGGACCTTAGGTTGGGTGTATGCCGTATAACTAAAGGTGCACATACATAGAACATTTGTAAAAAAAACTACGTTAGTTTTATCTTCAATTTGATTTAACTGCTGTAATATACCTTTGAAAGTGGAACATTCTTTTAAGGAATATTTACACTTAGATGATTCTTGTACGTAATTGTTGCACAGTAGAGGCTATGATTCATTTAATTACCTAATAAGCTGGCCGCCCTTGGTGACCAGTTTGATCTCCCTCAAATGTATGCGGAGCAATGCATCATGCTTCATTCATTTGATTTTAGCAAGCACAAGAAGAAAAGAAAATTTTCACAAATGCAATACTTTTTTCTTAAAAAAAAAAAAAAAAAAAAAAAAAACAGAGAAAAAGAAAAAATGTGAGGGGCGTTGTAAAGATATAAATTTTGAAATTTACCTGTGTCTGTAGGCCTAGCCGAAAGGGATTTTTTGAGTTTTGATTCTATTTTAATAAAATTTGAAATGAGTCCACAAATTTCTGATATGATTTCATACATCAAATTCCAATCCATTCCGTGGTTTTGCGCTGCTATATGAGGACAGACGGGCAGATAAAGCGCGTGATGACTGATAGGTGCTACGTACTTGTGTATAATTACAAACGCACCTTGAAAATTATCCTTCACTTTTTACTTCTTAATTAAAAAGAAATTAAAATAACTGAAATTATGCTTTGCAAATTTTTTTTTTCAAATATTCATTTAATGACGTTTCGTATCCAGAAAATACTTCAATGAGAATTTGAAGTTAAAAAAGTCCTTCTGTCAGTGCCGGGAGGAAGAGGTAGCTTTCATATACTTATTTACTTATTTTAAATTAAGTTATATGAATCAAATATACGAAGTTCAAAATAGTGGAACATGATTATGTAAGATTGAATACTAGTTTTTGTCAATGCTGAATATTAATAGGAATTTTTAGAAATTAGTCATCTTTTATTCAACCTGGTTTTATTTTAAGCGATTTATAGGGTCACCAAATTCCACGATATCCATTTTAAAGCAGCATGATGGATAAAAAAAACCAGTGAGCTTGATCGAAATCTTAATTCATGTGAACATGCGCACTCACATCGAAATCGATTAATGTATACGAGTGCTGTCAAATTAACTTTTTTTTTTAATGTCACCCACATTAGAAATTCAAATTGCTATATCCCAGACGTTTTTCAAGGTAAAGACAAAGCAAAAAATACTCCGGAATTCATTATTAAGATAAATACTTTAGAAAGAACCTTTTTTCAATTTCTAATTTTTTGTTTATGCATCATTATATATTTAAAAGATTTTTGACAAATTTAAATGGCCGATATTTTGAAACAAGATGGAGGATAAAGTTGGCCCGTGAACTCGGTCAAGACATTGGTATGTACCATGAACACACGGAGTTATATCGAAGTCAGTTTATAAATATGCGTACTAACGCGTGACATTTTTCAGACAGTTTCAAAATGTCAGTCATACTGCAAATTGAAAGTGCTAAAACTCAGCCATTTTTCAAGATATAGATGAAACAAAAAATGCTCTGGAATCTTTGTATCAAGGTCAAAACACAAAAGAAAAATCTTTTTCAATTTCTTACTTTTTTGCACCTAATTTTAAAATTTAAATTAAAAAAAATAATATTCCGCCAGTTTGAAACAAGACGGCGGTTGGAACTGGCCAACGAACCCGGTTCAGGCATCAGTATGTCCTATGTACGCACCATGGAACTAAGAAAGATCAGGAAAGAATACCGGCCAACAGATCAACTCCGAAGAAACCCGAGAATTCTAGGATAAGTATGACCATGAAACTGCTGCCATCCCGGCTGGTATTGGCTGTTGGCGATAACTTGGCATGTTTTTTACCAGTTTTAACTCTCGCTGTAGCAACATCCGTCGCAATAACCCGTCAAGATAAAGCGCGCCAAACTATTGCCATGCTCACGGAACGCTGGGATATGGGTGAACCTCACAGAAATCCGGTGGCATCGACTGTCTCCCTGCTTCTAATGGGAAACAGGCTTCGTCTTACTTCCCTAACTTTCTTAGTTTCATGGAACGCACCAAGTTTCATCCAAATCGGTGTATAAATACGCGTGTTATGACTTGACGAAATCCAGATCATTTCAAAATGTGAGCAACACTAGAAATTAAAAGTACTATAACTCAGACATTTTTTAAGATACAGACGAAACAAAAAATGCTTTGAAATATTTGTATCAAGGTCAAATGCATAAAAGAAAAATCTTTTTCAATTTCTCAATTTTTTGTACCTAATTTCAAATTTTAAAATTAAAAAAAATTTAAATGGCTGCCATTTTTAAATAAGATGGCAAATGGAACTGTTAAACGAAATCTGTCCAGGCTTTATTATGTACTATGTTAAGTACATACACCAAATTAAATCCAAATCGATTTATAAATACGAGTGTTATCACGTGACAAAAATCAGATCGTTTCGAAATGTCAGCCATAAGAAAAATTCAAAGTGCTATAACTCAATCATTTTTTAAGATATAGACAAAGTAAAAAGTGTTCTGGATATGGTGTTTTAAGATCTAACACATAAAATAAAAATATTTTTCAACTTTTAATTTTTTCGCATTTAATTTTAAACTTTAATTTTTTTTTAATTTTAAATGGCGGCTATTTTGAAATATGATAGCGGATGATACTGGCCAACGAACTCGGTCGAGTTATTTGTATGTAAAATGTACATACCAAGTTTCATTCAAATCGGTTCATAAATACGTTAGTTATCGCATGACAAAATCAGATATATATATACATATATATATGTATATGTATATATGTCAACATTTGAACGGAGGGTGGTTTTGGGGTCTGGGGGTCATGATCGGTGAAAATATACCAAAATTTTCTGGAAGTGCTTTCCTCCGGACGGCTGCAATAGGTAGCTTTTTACTTTTTGTAATGAAAGCTACCTAAAAAGGTTTTTTATTCAAAGAGTAATCTTGTTGTAATAAAATACATGCTTGAATATCATTACAGACTCCAAAAAGTTTCGTTAATGAAAATTCTTCCTAAAAAAAATTAACAATAAATCAAGAGAAAAAATAAACAAAAAGTACTGAACGATAACAACCAGAAATTACTTAATTAACTAATCTGTTAATTAATTAATTGTAATTGTACAAACTTACTTAAAATACTTGTTCGTTTTGAGTATTTCGAAACTTTAATTTAAAAAAATTTAACACAAAAGTTAGAAATAAATGTCGAGTGGTTTTTTATATGCGAATAAAAAAACTTCGTAATAAGCGTTAATATTTTTAATGTGATTTTGAAGCAAAAAGAAATGTTATTCAGAATGTAACTATATTAGCAAAGCGGAATTTCAAATGAAATTTAAAATATACATTAAAAAACTATTCAAAAAATCTTTTAAAAGGAAAAAAACATTTCATAATAAATTAGTATCAATATTAACTTTAAAAATTAAGTATTAGACTATAAAAATAATCTAGGAGTGAATTAATTTTAAAATTAATTAATTGTGAGAATGTGAAACATGGTAACGCGCGTTTTTTCGCAAATTAAATCTAAACAATTAAAATATTGCATAAATAAATATTATATGTGTTTTTATGCATGTGGTAAAATTTAAATGCATTTTAAAAGTTAAATAAAAAAAATAAATGTAGAAGAAGTTTAAAAATATTTAGGAAATTCTTTATTGTTTGTAGAAAAAAATATTACAGTAAAACCTCCATAACGGACACTCCCGAATAGCGGACACCTCTATTTAGCGGACAATTTTCTAATCCCCACTCCCAAAATCTAAATTTTTATATATTTAACCTCTGAATAGCGGACATTCCAAATAGCGGACATTAATTTTGGCGATAAAGGATTAAAAAATATTTTTAATGAGAAAGAAAAAAAATAAAAAAAAATAAAGAACCTCTAAATTTATCAGGGTAATGTGTCGCAAATTTTGTGATCACAGATAAATGTAAGGGGTGGACAGGGAATGCAAGCTCTCATCCAAAACATTTGAAATTCGATTATGTTAAAATTGTATTTTTCCTCCCAAACATAACTTCAACATGCGAGTCACTTGATCAAGGCGTAATGCACAATTTTAAAGCCTGGTACAGAAAACTTTTATTACGCTACATTCCTTTAAGTTAGATTCTATGAATACACTCGAGTACTGCTTAAACTTAGTTAATGCAGACGATGCTATAATTTTGATTCCCTCAGTTGTAAAAAATAGTAACTGAATAGCATTCCAGAGTGTTCCAGGAAAACAGGCTTTATATTAAAAGAAAATGAAACATACTTTTCTGACACAAATGAAGAATTAAGCGAAATAAGTAAATTAATGAAATATATCAGGAGTGAAGAAACCTCCAAAATTTTCATTAATATTGATGATGCGTTACTTACTGAAGTATTATCAATTGCTGTATTCTATTATATTGCTTCAGAATTTTCGACAAAAGCTGACTTTTAGTGATGATGAAAGAGATACTGGAACTGAAAATGTTTCTTGCAATATCCAGAATTTCCAAAAAGCGAATGTACAATAAAGAATTACACAATTACAGTTTTTTTTTTTTTTTTTTTAGGATAGTTTAGATAAATTAAAAATTTTGATAAAGTTAAAACTTCACAATGAAGAACAAATTACATGTAATCGCAATCAAAAGCAAACTTTTGTAACAGGTTTTTTTTTTTCTTTTTTCGTAAGAATGTAATAAACAGTGTATAAAGATATGTACAGTTTTATTTTAGTTTTATTGCTTAAAAAATAATTTTAATTTCTGATTAATCATATAATAGAGGTTTTAGAGCATATAACAGGCAATTAATGGAACATTAAGCATTTCTTTTCATTTTTTTTAATCTCTGATGTTTTCCCAATAGCGGACACCTCCGAATAGCGGACAATTTCTACGCTCCCGAGGTGTCCGTTATTTAGAGGTTTTACTGTATTAATATAATTCAGGTATGTGTGTTCTCAGGAAAAGTACAGTCAAAAAAGGTGTTTTTGTCATTATATCAGTAAAAAATAGCATATTTTTTTTCTATTTTATTAAAAATAAAACAAAATGAAGGGAAAATGTTTTAAATATTTTTTTCAAATATTCATTTAATGGCTTTTCGTGTCCAGAAAATACTTGAATGAGAATTTGAAGTTAAAAAAAGTATTTTTACCGAAAGAGTAATCTTGTAGTAGTAAAATACACGCTTAAATAAAATTAGACAGTACCGTTAATGAGTACCGTTAATGAAAATTCTTCCTAAAAAAGATCAACAATAAATCAAGGGGGAAAAAGATGAAAAAGTACTGAATTGTAATAATTAGAAATTGTTTAATTAACTAATCTGTTTATTAATTAATTGTAATTATACAAACTTACTTAAACACTTGTTCATTTTCAGTATTTTGAAGCTTTAATTAAAATTAATTTAATGCAAAAGTTAGAAATAAATGTCCAGTGTTTTTTTTTTTTTTTTTTTTTTTTTTTTTTTTTTTTTTTTTTTTTTTACATAATGGATAAAAAAGTTTTGTGATAAGCATTAATTAACTTTAATGGGATTTTGAAGCAAAAAAAAATGTTATTCAGAATGTAGCCTAATATTTGCAAAGCGGAATTTCAAATAAAATTTAAAATATATATACGTATATAAACGATTTAAAAAAGGTCTTTAAAAGAAAAAAAATCATGGCAAAAAGAATTAGTATTAAAATTAACTTAGAAAAAGTAAGTATTTATGTATAAAAATTCTCTACGAGTCAATTAATCTTAAAATTAATTAATTGCAAGAATGTGAATACATGATAACGCACGTTTATTCGCAAAATTGAATCGAAACAATTAAAATATTGTATAAATAAGTATTACATTTGTTTTTATGTATCTGGTAAAATTTAAATGCATTTTAAATGTTAAATAAAATAAAATAAATGTAGAAGCTGTTTAAAAATATTTAGAATATTCTCTATTGTTTGTAGAAAAAAAAATTATTAACATAATTCAGGTATGCGAGTTCTCAGGAAAAAGACAATAAAAAAAAGTGTTTTATATCAGAGTATCAGTATATATTATCCTCAATATTTTTCTTTTTAATTAAAAAAAATTAAAATAAAGGGGAAATGTTTTACATTTTTTTTTCAAATATTCATTGAATGACGTTTCGTGTTTAGAAAATAGTTCAATGAGAATTTGAAGTTGAAAAAAGGCTTGTTATCCAAAGAGGAATCTTGTAGTAGTAAAACACACTCTTGAATAAAATTAGACTCCAAAGAGTACCGTTAATGAAAATTCTTCTTAAAAAGATTAACAATAAATCAAGGAAAAAAAAGATAGAAAAAATAAACAAAGTACTGAACTATAACAACCAGAAATTGCTCAATTAACTAATCAGTTAATAACTAATTGTAATTACGCAAACTCATTTAAAATGCTTGTTAATTTTCAGTATTTCGAAGCTTTAATTAAAATAAATGTAATGCAAAAGTTAGAAATAAATGTCGAGTGTTTTTTTTTTATTTAATTTAAATTATATACATAAAAAACTATTTAAAAAAGGTCTTAAAAGAAAAGAAAACATAGCAAAAAGAATGAGTAATAAAATTAACTTAAAAAAGTAAGTATTAGTCTATAAAACATCTCTATGAGTGAATTAATCTTAAAATCAATTAATTGCACGAATTTGAAAACATGGTAATCGTTCATTCGCAAAGTTAAATCTCTACAATTATATAATGCTTTTACTATAGAATTTTCTTTTAGAAATTTTTGTCAGGGTGCCGGATAGGTTTCTGCTCCTTAAAAAAAGCTGTCTGATGGTTTATTAATGTATAAACACTACAGGATAAGTCATAATGCTGGACTAACAGTGCTGGCCCAGCAAAGGAATAGTATTATGATAGGTACTAGCACTGAAGGAAAAGTGCCGGATTGAATGTGATGGCATACTAATGCTGGCCTGCTGATGGCCATCACTGATGGGCCAGTTGCATTTCGCAAGGACACTTTTATACTGGTTTAAGTAATGCCACCATTGTACATTACCGTTGATGGCACAGCTGGCTGCCATCTTTTTTCCAGCTGATGGCCCACTGTTTCTTTCTTTCTGGGTAATGTCTCTACCCAGTTCATTGGTTAGTTCACCATTCCATTATTTTAAAGTAAACAAAATACACTGAAAATTTGGAAATCCAAATTTATTTTATGATTAAGTATTAGGCCTTGACACAAGGATTCCGATAATTGCACTAGTTTACAAATTTCACCTTTTTTTTATTCCTCGAAAGAAATGCATATAAATGTAATAGTCTACCTTCCTTAAACCTAAAAATATCAGCAGAAATATTCTATCCCGTAACACTTTTCTTTTTGCAGTCAATTGTTTTTTTGTAAGTACCCAACGTGGTGACGACAATTTAATGTTCGTTTGTTCACTCCAAACAACAAATATTTTGTTTCGGATTGAATTAAAATGTCGATTAGAAAGTGTAAACAAAGTTCTAATCGTTTTTGCAATGTTTGTGGACAGTTTATATTTTTTTAGGTAGATTTCGTATCAAATACTACCTATTGCGATCGCACCAATGTTGGAATTTCTGAAAAAATTTTTGCAGATCTACGCCGATCATGACCCCTAGACCCCAAAACTACCACCAGTAAAAAAGTTTATCTATCTATCTATATATACACTGTAAAAACGAAATACCCAAATTGGGTTGAAAGATTTTTGGGTACAGCATTGTTCCAATTTGAAAAGTTCAGTTTGTAGCACAAAATCGTTTTAAATAAGTCTAATTTTTAATGACATTAAAACAATTAAAATATCTTAGATAGTATATACATTATACCTCAGAAATTTTGATTAATTTAATGTTAATAAAGATCTGCTCTGTTTTGAACCATTTTGGGTTATCTATTTTGGGAACAATACTCTACCATTTTGGAATCCTTACTGTACCATTTCAGAAAAATTACTATACCCAGAAATCTTTCAACCCAATTTGGGTCTTCAATTTTTACAGTGTATATATATATATATCACTTTCTTATGGACACATTAACTTCTATAGTTTTGCTCCAATCTCTTCCAAACTGATACATAACATCAAGGGGTATAAAATTTCGGATTAGTTCGATAATGAGCAAAATCGGTCCAAGGGGGTGGAAATAGGGTGGGTTTTTGTGAAAATCGAAAAAACGCCAAAACTTCTTAATTAAAATAGATATCGAATCGGTTTAAAGTTTATATTACTTCTTAAAAGTGGGCCAAAAGTTTATGCGTAACAGATTTTTGATAAATTTAAAAATGGGCTCAAAGGGCGAAAAAAACAGGGTTTTTGGGAGAAAAAAATTCATAACTTCGTCAATTCTCAAGTCCAACTAAATTTTTTATAAATGTTCTTAAAATTACCTAAAACTTTTGTATTTACAAGTTTTTGATAGGACCAAATTTTACCGATTAAAAAAATTAAAAACGAAAAGAAAAAGGGGGGGGTGAAAAAAGAAAAAAATCCATAACTCCGTCAATTTTTAAGCTATCAAATCTAATGAAATTTATTTTACATCTTCTTAATAATATATACAACTTTTATACTGAGACGTTTTTCATAGGACCAATACGTATAGCAAAAATAAATTAAACAAAAATTGGAGTTGGAGAAAAAAACTCAAATCTAATCTGCTTACATTCTGACTCGTTTTTAAATTCATTTTTTATTTTAAACACATCCAAATGGCAGATCCTCTTATTTAAAAACTATACAATATGACGCGTTGGCCAGTTTTTTGATAAAGACAGAATATATTTCAAAAAAGGCTGCTAAAAAGGGTATTTTGAACAGAATTTCGAGAAGTTATCGTGATTGAAATTTCATGAAGCATTCAAATAACAAATGTCGTTTTGCGTGCATTTGATCCGAATTTAGCTTAAGATGATTCTGATAAAACCAGTCCTTGCAGAAAAATGAAATTAAAATTTTTTCAAAGGAAGACAAATAAAGTTGTTAAACTGGATTTATGTGTAATCAAATTTTATTTTTTGTTGTTGAAATGAGCACTCTTCGAAATCTATCTCCGCCTATAGGCCAAGCCGACAGGGATTTTTTTTTAAAAGACCCATTCTAGATTCGTTAAAAAGTGCATATCTTCATTATTTTGGATTTCCTGTTGCAAACCAAGATAAAAAGTGGGTGCATCATGTGTTTTGCGAAAGCTGTAGAATCGTTTTACTCCAGAGGTCATCAGGAGAAAATGTACATCTTCCATTTTGTTCACCAATGCTATGGAGAAAACCTAGTAATCGTGAAAATGATTGTTACTTTTGTGTTACGACAACAGTGGGATATAATAAAAAAATAAGGCGAGTGTTATATATGCCGAAGTTCCGTTTGTTACGGAACATGCCCATTTTACGCTCAAAAGATCTACCACGTCCAGTTTGTCCCGGTAATTCGAGTGTAAATATAATAGGAGATGACAATGAAAATGATGTTGAATTCCAATCGATTTCTAGTGATTCTGACGACTTCTCTCTTAAAGAAAAGACTAAACTTAGATTAACCAAGACAAATTAAATGACCCTTTAAGAGATTTATAATTATCAAAATCTAAAGCAGAGTTTCTTGGTTCTCGCCTAAAACAAAGGAACTTATTAATACCAAACACAAAAGTTACATTGTCTAGAAACAGAAGCAAAGTTTACTCAGAATTTTTCAAAAAAGAAGGTGAATGTTTTATTGTACTGATATTCCGGGACTTTTTGAAGCAATGAATCAAAACTATGATAAAACAGAGTAGCGCTTATTCGTAGATTCTTCGAAATATGGTCTAAAATCTCTTTTATTATATGATGGAAATAAGAAGCCGTCTATACCAATAGGACACGCAGTGAATTGAGTGAAAAGAGAGCTATGAAACGATGTGTACTTTAACTAATTTAATAAAGTATAAAGAACACCAACGGAAAGTGTGCGGCCATCTGAAAGTCATCGGTTTGTTATTGGGATTGCAGGGTGGTTACACAAAATACTCTTGTTTCCATTGTTTGTGGGACAGTCGAGCAAAACAACATCATTTTGTAAGAAAAGAATGACAGTTCGAAACGAGTATATTCCGAGAAAAATGAACATCAAACACGAGCTAATGGTAGATCCAAATAACATTACTCTACCCCCTTTACACATCAAATTGGGATTCATAAAAAACTATGTAAAGACGCTTGAAAAAAACAGTGATGCTTTCCGGTATTTACAAAAAATCTTTCCAAGCATTACAGAGGCAAACCTGAAAGAAGGGATATTTGTTGGCCCACAGATCCGTAAAATTACGAAAGATTCTCAGTTTGAAAGTCTTTTATCTGTTAATGAAAAATATGCTTGGAAGTCATTCAAAATGGTTGTGGAAGAATTTTTGGGAAATAAAAAAAGTGAAAATTACAAAGAAATTGATGCCGATTTATCGAAAAAATTTCAACAGATGGGAGTAAATGTGTCAGTAAAGATCCATTTTCTGCATTCGCATCTGAGTTTTTTCCCTGAAAACTTAGGAAGTATGAGTAACGAACATGGGGAACGTTTTCACGAAGATTTTAAAGGTTTTTAAAGAACGACATCAGGGATTTTCGGATGAAAACATGCTATGGAAACACTGTTGGTCAATTATAAGAGAAACTAATCCAAATAACTATAAAAAGAAGGCAAAAATTAGCCATTTTTGATTTTTTTAATATTAATACCAAAATAATGTAATCCAGTTAAGTAAATAAATATTTCTTAAACCAGACGTCACAGAATTTTTTTATTATTTTTTGTGGATAGCTCTATCTAAATAAACAATAAATTAACAACTTTAAGCTGGGGTATAAAAAATGTGTTATCATCGCTATCTAAGTCTTTAAATATTCTTATTGTATTTTTATTTACTTATTATTTATTTAAGCAGTAACATACAAGAAAAGAAAATGTTCTCACTAACTTAGCATTATTCTTCAATATTAATTTGTTTCATCCTCAGAAAAATACGATTTATTTTTTTCTGGGAAATGTAAAACATATTACATATAATGCATATTTTTAGCTGTATCATACTTACTGTATCAAAATACCTCACCTATTCTATTTTATGAAATATGCTGAAATTTCCATCTTTTTAGATACATCTGACATTTTAAAAAGATGTGCTTTCCGAAAGAAATATATTTACTTTTGAATAACACAATCTTCGGCCAGCTAGAAACAGAAAAACAAACACTCTTGGCATGGCTTTTGGAAATTTGGAAACGGTAAAACATCGCGATCAGAATTTTGATGATGTAGCTCCACGTGGAGAAGATAAAATGAAAAACAGCGACCTTTAAAACATTATTTTGATTTTGAGACTAATATGTAATTTTTAGGTGAATTTAAAATTGAAATTCAGTGTTTTTAGTTTGCATTTTTTGCGCTTTATCTCTAACATAATTTGTCGATGATAAATTATCAGAATATTTTCTTAGCTATACTAGAATTTATTTTACACTATTTATTTGTTATTAAAACTATTGCTAAAAAAGTAATGAAAAGATTATTATTTTTTTAATTAACTCTATAACTTTCTCTTTTTTAAGATAATGATTGCTAATGTAAATCATACAGTAATTATTTGATAGGTCATATGAATAAAAATGAGAACAGATTTTATTAAAGAACAGAAACAACAACAAAAAGTAGTAAAATGTACGTTACACCGGGCAAATGAGTCAGAGAGAGGAGGGGCACGTTTGAATTGGGAGCACCTTTCAACACTCTAAATATTTTCCTTCAAATAAATTATTTTAAAAAGATGTATATGGCAATACATTACTGCTGCTTCAATGGAATAATTGCCGAAACGTCAGTGAAGGCTTACTTTGGAGACACGAAATTTTTTGTGTCTGTCCGTCAGTCAGTCTGTCAGTCTGTCTGTTCCGCGATAACTGACGTAAAAAGCATTCGATTGACTTGAAATTAAATGGGTATGTTAGTGAGGCACTGGGATTAATCTGTATAGTTTTTTGTTAGATTTGATTCATTCGTTCGGAAAATATAGAATATTTTATTTTCCGCAATAATGCTTTTCTATGGCAAATCCAATGATTTTCAATTTATTTTTTTTTTTTTTCTTGAGAGAAAATGACACATTTGATTAATGGAATTCAATGATAAATGAATACTGAAATTTACCGGTTAATTTATTCGTATTGTTTTGAAAATTTGTCTACGCATTTGTCAGACTTTTTAAATTATTACTGTAAATTTTGGAGATTTTTTTTATAAATGTGTTCCTATAATATAGACTAATTTGTTTTAAAGATTTAGTTATTTCAAATGTACGTAATTTTATTTTCTTTATTTTCTCATATTGGTTGCTAAGCAACCATTCATCCTAATTCTTATCCATAATTTGAAAGCGTGTACGAAAATTTAAATGAAGTCAACATCAAAACTTATGAATTAATTAATGTCTTTGTATCTTTGCGTATAAATATAACATAGCCCAGAAAAGAACATAGGTAATGTTTTATTAATTTTATTCAAATATTTTCATTAATAATTCAAAATTTCATTCTTTTTCATACACAATCAATAGAGACATTTTAGATACAATTTGACCAATTTCCTTTAACGTTGCCAAAAAAAAATTAAAATCTGGAATAATTATTTTTCAACGGCAATAAGTTTCAAATGAGCAATCTCCATTCGAGAAATTAGACTAAAAAAAATAAATAAATATGACGTCAGAATTGAAATAAAAATAGATATAGTACTTTTTGTTAAATATTAAACACGGATATTTGTTTCGTTAATAAGAATTGTTCTGACAAAAATGGAGACATAATTAGAAGTAAAAAAAATAAAAAAAGAATTATATTTTTAACAAACAATTCACTTGGTAAAATATGATATCATAATTGAAATAAAACAGGTATTTTATAGTAATTGTTAGAAATACAAGAAACATGGATATCAATAACTCATGAATAATGACGTCATTGCCGAAACTTTAGTGAAGGCTTACTTTGGTGACTCGAAATTTATTGTTTATGAAATTGTTCGAAATTTATTGTTTATTCCGTCTGTCTGTTCCACGATAACTGCTACAAAATGTAACCAAACTTTTGTTTTCGGTAAAAAATTGTAAAACTCTAGATTACTAATTTTACACTTTAAAAAGTTCCTTATACATCAGATTTAGGTGTTTGTGGTTGGCAGGCACGTAGAAGTATAAGGTTAATGAAAAATGCTTGTCCAAACTGTTACTTATCCTTATAAATCAAAATGTTAAGAAATGCAAGATATACGATAACCATTAGCACATTTAATAGAAAGTTGAAAAATTTAAATTTAATTAGACTACGGAGGGTTCAGGGGGGCTCCGACCCCCTGAAGAGATCTACTATGTTATAATAAAAAAACAAAAATAATAGATCATGAAAATTTCAGAATTTCCTAACATAACTAAAATTTTAATTTAACGGATTTGATGGCTGGAAACTTCTTATTCTTATTTTATTGTTATAAATAATTACGTAATTTGAATATTTTAAATTACAGTTTCCAAAAAGTTGAATTTTGCCCAAAGTGTGTTTAAAAAAAATGATGTGTAAAACCGACGTTGAGGCTCCTGATCTGCAGATTTACTAGTTATACAAAGCTGTATTATTTTGTATGAACAGTACTACCTAAACAAGACATGTATTTTTCTCCCACTTGAATCTAAACTTAAGAAAGTAAAGCTGTAAGATTTTAGTTTACAAACTTCTGTCCCTAAAATTTTAATTTATTGATCAATGCTTAAACAAAGATGTTAGCTTTAGTTTATAAACTTCTTCAGCAGAATTGAGTAAACCGTTGTAATATTGAACTCCATGTGATGGAGCACCATTAAACAGCGAAAAAACAGCGAATAAACCGGTGATAAATAATAATAGAAATAGTTTAAAGAGAACACTAAAAACTATGAAGTAAAGATTTGTTAATGTATCTAAATATTATTATTTCTGTTTTTTTTTATGTGAAAAGAGATTAATTAAGAATGTCATAGAACATGGACTTATACTGCTAACAATTCCCCTTACTCCACTCATAGGTTCCAACGTTCCTCTATACGTGTCAATGATTGGATGTTTCAAATCTAAATTCATTTATTAGATAATTGTATCCAGGAATTAATACAAAATAATGATTCATGATTTAACAGGTTTCCAAACATTATTTCTGGTTTCCGAAACGGATAAAACGGAATTTTATATCAGGTCTCTTAAAAAATAGTAGAAAATGAAAATTTTTAATTTTCCTAAAGCATCAGATATCACATTGGTGTATACTGTTAAAAATAATGGTGACAAACCAGTTGCATTTGGCACCCAGGGGTGAAAAGGTGTTACCATTTGACACCCGCGGGCTTGAAAATATGTTTAGGGTGCCGCACAATGCATACCGTTGGAAGGTTTTCACCTTTTAGTCATTTGCACATGCTCTGAGACATGTATCCTTGCCCTTCAACTCGCCATCACTGGTGGATCAAAACAGCAATTTCTTCCAACGATGATTATCACCGCTATACGCTATCCCATTTTCGTTTAGAACTTCGGATGGCTAACTTTTGGCGAGCTTTTTTACATAAAGCAAATTTTTAATTTCAGGGCATTTGAACATTTCAGGAAGACTTTGAAGGTGAGCTTGATGGCCGAGCTGTTAGAGCGCTGAGCTTGTAATTAGACGCTGTGGGTTCGAATCCTTCGAGGGCCGAAAGTCGGTTTGTGTATATTTAATTTTTTTTATTATTGGGCACTCTGGATTAAGGGTGCCATCTTTTCACCCTAATTAAAGGTGCCATTATGGCTCCTTTAGGGATGTCACCAGTGAGACAAACCTTTCACCCGTAAAATGCAATGTGTCGCCATCGGTTTTAACAGTGTATTTCAAGGATGTTGTAAAAGAATTTCACAACCAAACACAACTGGAAGGACACTTTGTGTTTTATCAACAATGAGTTTTGACATCAACTTTGATGGATTTAAGTTTGGTTAAATAAAAAAAAATCGTAATTTCAACAAAATGTAGTTATTTAATTTTATTTATATTACTTTATATTTCTGTAACATATGCAACTTTTTATAAAAACTCTCAATATTTTCATATTTTATTCATTTGTTCAAAGGTGCCCCTTACTTGTTCAAAGGGACCTCTACATGGGGCAGGTTTGAAAAAAAATCTTTCAACTTTTTAAATCCTTACAACTTATTTAATTTCTTTGGAAAATGTTTTTTATTTATAGTTCATATGATGAAGAAATGCGTTGTTTTTATTATTTAATATTTGAAATTCAACAAATACCGTTCAAGTAATTAATCTATTTATTTTCTGAAAAAATGTTCAAAGGTGCCCTCCTCCCCCCCCCCCCTACTATAAAACTAGTTATATAAATATATTGAGATCGTGGTTCAATAGCTGTTACTTTCTTAAGCAGGAATACACAAATTATCATAATTATGTGTATAAAACTGAGTAGTACGGAAATAAAATGACTCGATCTTTAATAGAGCGTCATCACTATTGCAACCAAGAATTACAGTTACTAGATACATATTACATCTATCATGGAATATCATTGAACTAATTACGTGTGATAGAATTTAATAAATTAAAGATCATGACAATCTAGAATTATTACCTATCATGGGATACCATTGAAATGAGTTGAAAATTGCGGGTGAAACCAGACAAATGAGTACTATAAAACTAGTTATATATGTACTACCTCTGACAATAAAGTTCTGTGAATAGTCCTGTAACATTAATATAGATGAAATATTAACGAAAGTTACCGTACCACCCTTCGAAAAAGTCATCTCCCATAATTATGCACCGCTGATATCTATAATACATGCCCTGGAAAATTCGCAGGAAGCCTTCTTTTGGTATGTAGTTCAAAAGCTTCGTCACGTTTCGTTGGGTGTGAGCAATATGGTCAAATCTCTTTCAAAGAGAGTTTGAGCAGTGGAAATAGGGAGAAATCTGAAAAGAAAAAAAAGGAGAAAAGGAGAAGATCTGGCGAGTGTGGTGAATGTTTATTTTGCACCACCCATCATGAATTTGTTTTGGTGTCATAAAAAGCTTAAAACAAAACTTTAAACTGATCTTTTGTTCGTTCATTTTCCTGTTCTCAGTTAAGAACCAACATACTGAACAAGCACGTCTTACACAGAACATAAACGACTCTCAACTGAACAACGGTGGGGGGGGGGGAGATGGTCAACATCTGCCTCTATGCAGGTGCAGCTTTTTGTTTCTCCAGTGTTGCCAGATCGGTTGTTATGAATTCATTCACCGAACTTTATTGTCAGCGGTAGTATATTTAGATTTTCGTTCAATAGCTGTTACCTTCTTATGCGAAAATGCAGCAATACAAAACTTATTATGATTGTATATAATACATTGAGGAGAAATAGGTTATGGAAACGTTTCATGACTCAATTTATGTATTACACAAATCTATTAAACTGTTTAATGACAATATTTTAGGTTTAATTATCATTTTACATATTTAAATATCGGTCTTTTAAGGAGATATGAGCAGTACTGCATACATAGAAAACATTGGGATTGTGTTGAATATTGAGGATGTACCCCGAGAGTAAACGTTACAGTTCTAATTGAAGGATGGAGGATAAACGGAACTTCTCTAAACATTACAAACGACGTATATCGCCATTTACCTTACACTGTAGCAATAGCAAACGGACTGATGACATCAGTGGGCTTGTCAAGTGGTTTGATTCCTGACTAAAGACATGGGTGGTCGTTGGTTTCGGATTGAACTTTACAGAGAGGTCATTGTATCGAGAGATAACTAGACGATTCAACATTTTACCAGGTCATGTTAAATATTTTGCTAGATCAGTGTAGAATAGTGTATGGTTCAACCGGAACAAAAATTGTTGGAACAATGTTTCACTATTTTATGATGGCCAATTTAAAAGAATAAGAAGCCGTTTTAGAATTGCATTAATGTTAAAGCAGAATTATTTCGTAAGAATCCCTCACCAAGCACTGGAAAATCATTGGAAGCAATGTTTCGTTGTAAGAATTTTCTAGGTTAGTTTAGCAGTGCCTCCCCACAAAAAATATAGTTACCTCGCCGACAGAAATGTCGAAAAAAATTAAACACTGACAAATTGCAGCTTTTATATTTAAAACTCCCTCTTATTCATAAAAAAACACTTTGATTTTTTATAGAGCAACTAACACGAACCAAACCCTCTTCGGAAGCGTTGCTATGTCAAACTGAAAAATGCTCAAAATCTTTTACGCAGTATCTGCAGTTGTGGATATTTTTTGCTTTAAAGAGAATTTATTAGCTACAGTGGGTTGCCAAATTATTAGGGACAGTCACATTTATTGCTAGTCATACACTTGGGGTGCCCTTGGCTGCGGCTCTAAATGGTTTAAGTGTTGCAGAAATGTATTTTACCATTGTTAACATTTCTATAATTCAACTTTTAAATACTTTTAGAATGTTAAAAGGTTTGCTTGTTTTCTATAAATATTTTAATAACAGGAAAGTCGCTAAGTCTTTTTACACGTAATAGTGGAACATGCTTTCCTTTAACTTAAACAAAATTCTTTGGTTTTTCTTTTTTGGAAAACTTAAGAATTATATGTGAGTATTATCTTTCTTTATTGATTAGATATATATTTTTGGAAAATTATTTACGATTTAATTTATTTTTAATTTTTAATGGTTTCAGTATGGGTTGAGGGTTTGATTTGTCCCTTAGGAAAAAAATCTGAGGTAAAACCTCTTCTTCTGCATACGAGTCATTCTAAAAGGGTAGATAGCACAACTTGCTTCAGTTTCCAAGTCAGTAGTCAGCAGGATAAAAATAAATCTGGACAAAAACCAACCACTTTCGCCGAAATGAAGAGGTAAAAGGGGAAGAAAATGCGTATGAACTCCACATACCGATAGAAAATTTAGGGATATCTGTTTAGGAAACAGAAAGAAAAAGACGGGACTTCTTATTTACATTATTCAAGAACAAGGAATGCCAGTTTTGAGAAAACTGTGCTGTGGACATTAGCGGAGGAAGGGTTGACAGGATTTGCATTGACCAGGCAAGAAACCCTAGTTGACAGAAGTACCTTGCCTAGGCTCATGAACAACGCCAGAAGACATTTGATGACGGGAGTAAAGTGAGTTGTTAAGATAATTATTATTTATGTCATTTAAAATCATTTATTTCTAAATTATTAACATATTTAATTTTTTTCAGGTGTTTTTCTCAGATGAATCAATCTTTGAGATTTTAGCCGATAAAAGCAGCTTTGTCAGGCGACGCCCAAGCAAAAAATACAACCATTACTGCATCGTGGATTGTGTTAAACACCCTGATAAAGTATTGGTGTGGTCTGTCATAAGCGCTAAAAGAGTTGGACGCCTCTACAATGTCTAGGGATTTATGAGACAAGACCAGTACAGGCATATTCTTGAAACTCGGCTGCTTCCACAAATTGTAGAATGGTTCCCAAGTGGTGAAGAGTTTATGTTTATGCATGATTCAGTGCCTTGTTATAAAGCTAGAAGCATTACAAAGTTTTGGGAAGATCACAATATCCCAGTTTTACCTTGGCCTGGCAGTTCCCCTGACATGAACCCCACAGAAAACTTATAGAAGATCACCAGGGCGAAATCGCCAAAAATATGATTAAAACCAAGGTATAAGTCATCGAAAAACTAATAAATGTATGACATGATAACCCTAAAATAAAAGAAAGTGCCAGAAATTGCGAAGAGAGCATGCCGAGACGCATGGAAGCACTCCTTGAAGCTAAAGGAAATGTCGCCGAATACTAATATTCTTCACTTATCATTGGTGAATTGATTATATTATATTTTTATTGAGTTTTTTTTTTATATAATAATACGTAAGTACTCAAACTATAATAATAAAGCTTTTTTAACTTAAAAACAGTGTTTATTTTAAAATTATATCCTAATATTGTACAAAAAACCTATATTCCATGACTGTCCCTAATAATTTGGCAACCCACTGTAAATATTAAAATAAAACACACACATACACGGTTGCAGTTACACTTTTATTTATCAGTTTTTTTTTACAAACATATTAAAAAGAGTAGATCGATGTTAAAAAAACACATATTTGTTTCTATTCACTTTGTTCTGGAATCAAAGACTGTAAACTCTCTGTTACCGCTTCTTCATTGTCTAAAGCACAGTCAAATTTGTAGTCAAATAGTTTAGTCACATAGTTTTTGTTACTAGAACAGTTTGTTAAGTTTCTTCAGGAACCAATTCTTAATATTTTTTCCACGTCTCCTAGTCTCTAAAAGGAAAAAAAGTGTCTTATTATTTTTTTCTAATATTTCAATTAAATAAATGATTAGTAAATGACTAAATGAGATATCTGCTAAATAAGTAAATTCTGTAAAAGACTGGTGATAGTACTGAATTAATATTTTTGTTTTTACCTAACGATATTTTATTAATAATAATTTCTGCCCTATATTCACTAATTATAAGAATATTTTTTGAGTAAGTAGATTCATTCTTGGCAATTAGAGAAATACAATTAGGGATTACAATCCCGGGATCCCGCATTCCGGGATTCCGGGATCCCGGTGTATTTTTAATCCCGAAAATCCCGGGATTTGTCAGAAAAAATCCCGGGATTTACGGGATTGTCTGTTTTTTTAGTGAAATAATATTCAGTTTAATTTAAAAAAATATATTTATAAACTTTCGCTTTTGGTTGGAAAAAAATCAATTTTCATGAAGTTTATACATGATTGAAAATGAATATATATCTCAAATATTTTTTACATATATTTCTAAGCGAGTAAATCTTTTACAGTAGAAATCTTTTGACTTGCAAACAAATGTAACATATACAGCTTTTAGACAGGAAAAATGAAATCATTTGTTTATTTCGATTTTACTGCGTTTGTCGAAATTATCTTCACTTCGTAGATCATTTTTTGAATTAGCTTTTACTGATAAGTGTCGCATTTGTGTATGATAGCCACTATGGGCTAACTCCTTTTCTTTTCGTGAATTCAGACTTACATTGTTTTAAAGATGTCGACTGAAAAGGATTCCGTGGCTCATCGGAAAGACAATGATATATCTTCAATATGGTACTACTATTTAACGCCAAAAGATGGAAAAAGCGCTAAATGTAAAAGGTGTAGCACAGTGCTTAAAACATTAGGTGGATCGACTAAGGGATTGCAGAATTTATTACATATAAAAAGTTGAAAATAGAGGACTATTTCATTAGTGATAAGAAATCACTGGATGTGATTCTATCGAGAATGACTGCTAAAGATGGTTTTTCATTTAACGTTTTCACCGCTTCAATTGATTTAAGAAATTTACTGATAGCTAAAGGCTATAATGATTTGCCAAAATCTGCAATATCAGTTTGAAATCGTGTAATGAACTATAGTTTCATTATAAAGATGTTAATTACATGAGAAACACAAACTTTTAAAACTTCGGGGGAAATATTACTTTGATTTTGACGAATGGACATCTACTGCAAACATGCGATTTGTAAATATTAATGTGCCTTCAAGAAATATAAATTTAAACAAATTCTTTAATTTAGGACTTGTGCCTACACATAGATCTTTCATTGAAAAAAAGTGTATCGAAATGCTAACTCTGCGCCTGAAACAGTATGATATTTCAATGAAAAAATACGTTGTTGAAATCGTAACTGATGGACAAAATGTAATGCTGAAAGTCGCAAAAGAAATTGAAGCTGATGAACAGCTTTCTTTCTTTCATCGCATTCTTTTAACAGTTTGTGATGATTTATATTGTAATCAATGAAATACAGAACCAGAAACATCCTCCAGTAAAACAATAGCTGAATCATGCTGCGGAAGTGAAAATTTAGCCCTAGAAGAAGATGATAAAGATGAAGATATTGAATCTTCCGAAAGTTTAGAATCGGGGTTTATTTTAATTTTTGAAGATGAAAACGGCTTTTCATACTCTGATGAATATATCGATGAACTTATTAAAAAAGTTCGAAAATTAGTAATTTATTTTAAACGATCAGCAACAAGGAATGAAGTTCTTCAAAAGTATGTTAAAACTTAGTATGTTAAATGCAACCTTAAAAATTCTTTTAAACGAATTGTCGGAGAAAAAAAATCAAAATTTGCGTATAAAATGACAGACGTTACATTAGAGATTATACATTAGAGAACGACGACGTATGGAATTATCGGGTGTTTTAAATTATTTGCATAATCCTAAACGAGATGACCTGAATGCAAACTAGCAGTATGTTTTCTATTCTTTACAAAACTGCTGTTAAGAAGCAAGTAAAACCAATAATTGAAAGGGTGAATAACAGTGTTGACAAAAGCAAGTCTGAAGATATAGAAATAACGCATATTGAGCCCACTGTGAAACGTCAAACGTATAACCGAACATTTAAGGAAAAATTACAACAAGAAATAGAAAAAAGCATGCAAACTGTCTAACCTGAAGCACAAAAACAAAATGATTTATCAATACAAATTAGAAATGTGATGTCTCTTTTTGAAAATGGAGGAGTACGCGGTCATCATTTAAAGTTAGTTTATCAATAATTTCTGACAATTCCTCCTGCGAGTGTCGAAGCAGATCGAGCAGCTTCGGCAGCAGGATTTATTGTAAACAAAATTAGAAGTCGACTTGGAGGTGATACTTTAGATGCTTTGATATTACTTAGATCATATTTTCAAAGGAAAACCGATTAGTTAAGGGTGTTCTTAAATCAAAAAAGGGCAACTTTGTGACACATGCTTTAATTTATTTTTGTCCGAAAATGCATGAAAATAGCAGATGTTGTTATTCAGAAACTGTCTAATTGCACTCAATTTCCTGTTTTTTTAAAAAACACAATAGCTTTTTCATAACAAGCCTTCAAAGTTGACACTTTTGAGCACATTTCCCGACAAAAGCAGAAAAACCGGTCGAAAAGCAGGAGAAAAACGGGTGATCATAAGATCGAAATAGCTTATAACTCGATAGGTAATTTAACTATCATAAAATGGAAAAATAAGTTCGATTCTATAGTCAGGTATTTCAATTATATATATTTCTGTTAAAAAATGAATTTGCAAATGTGTCAAAACGTTTTGTACTTGTTGAGCGGAGCAGTTAAGAACACCCTTAAGAGACACTGAGCTATTCAAAGTAATGTTCTTTTTTATCTTGGTATGCAATAAATTTTTATGTTATGCAATGTTTTCAAATTTTAACAACTATCATTAATTAGAAATTTAAATAATACATTTATTTAAATTTTTATTGTTATATGTAAGTATGTGTTAAGTATTTTTATTTCAAGAAAAAAAAGCATTATGTAGAGGAAAATCTTGTGTTTTCGATATCCTAAATTTGTAATCTTTAGTTATTTGGTAATGAGAATAATTCAAAATTTAATTAGCGATATTAATTTATTAATTATCTTTCCATATTGCAAATATTTACCCATTCAAAGACGCTTTCAACACCAAATGAAAAAAACTTATATGGAAGATAAAACATAGACTTTTTTGTTGTTGTTGTTATATTGTCAAACATCAACATCATATTTGTTTTAATTTCCAATTGTTGTAATTTATCCTATACTTTATTATTATTAATTAATTAATTTTGAACTTGGTATAATTTCTTAGGTTAGGCTGTATTTTTGCTTTAATTATGTTTTTTACATTATTGTGAAATTTAGCTACTGTGAGAATTGGTAATATTGGAGAAATTTTAATTTTCATAATCCCGGGATTGAATCTAAACAATCCCGAAATCCCGGGACCGGAAATTAGTCTCGGGATTGTAATCCCTAAATACAATTAACATTATCGAGATTTACTTTTAATTGAATGTCAATTGACAAAAATGCAATGTAACATCCGTATGAAATAAAGTTCATTATTTAAAATGAGCTAATATTTACGTCTATAACTTTTTTACTAGTTCGTTACAACACGTATTAAAAACTAAAAACAGATAAATATTGTGGATTTCGCTCATTTCAAAAATTAAGCAAACCATTATTACTATTATTATTATTATTATTATTATTATTATTATTTTAAAAGGATGGTATTTTTCATTTAAGTATGTATTATTTCTCAATTTTGTAAAAGTGTTTGACCATCGTTAATTTAAATTTACATTGAAAAATGTAATTCACACGGTATAAAATTTAAGATTTCACAAAATTTTAATCCAAAGAGTGTTATTATCAAAATAAAGCAGAAAATAAATCTTTTGAAAAGATTAATTTTTGTATTCTTTTTAAACAAGCCAAATTGATTTCGTGTATCTGTTTTCCGTAATTGAATGCCTGAACCACAGAAATTTCCACAATTATAATTTTCCATAAATGCCTAAACCAGGGATTTTTTTTCAGTAAAAAGAAACACCTTGCACTAAAAAATCAAAATGTTTAATTAAGTGTCATAAAGTAATTTTTATAAAGTAATACAGAAACTATGCACTATTTAAAAGTATTTTATTTAGTTGTAAAAAAAATCCTTATTGGTTCTTCTATAAAAATCCCCAATTATAAAACATTAAAGAAATAAATTGTAATCTGCATGAAAAAAAAAATTATACTATATGTGTTATCTAAGATTGTATTTAATATATGAAGAAATGATGAATGTATACCTTTAACTTCAGCAGGTTCGACCAAGTTGTTTTCTGTTGCCATTTTCGAAGAGGAATCGTCTCCGTGACTGTATCGTTCCAGCCTATTCTCATCCCTCTTAAAAGGGTTAACTTGCGGAACTTGCGATGAATCAGTTTTAAAAGGATTGGAGATGGTTTTCATTAACGGGTGATATTTTGCTCTCAAAGCACTAGGCCTTTCTTCGGGCTTTTCTTTCAGAATGAATTGGACAAAATGGCGAGCTAAACTCACATCGCTTGATGACAGTTGCGCTTTTCGAAATGAGTTTCTCATGAGTTTCTCAAATTTGCTATCCTGGAATCATACAAAATTTTTTTTAGCGAAAATGCAGGAGATTATATCTCATCACACATACTTTATTTTAATGAAATTCGGATTGACTTATTACACTATCCACACACACACTTTATTTATTATACTGCTCAAATCACGCCATTTTATTTGTATTGTTCTCGATCTCTCTTTCTATATATATATATATAAAATTTATACATATATATCTCTGAAAAAAAATATTCAATAACACCACAAAACAAGAATGATCAAATGCTTCTAGATAGCTCTTCTAAAACCCTAACAATACAAAAAAGCACTATATTTTAACAGTCTGAGAAAATTTACAATTAAGTAAAGGTTTAATATATTTCTGGATTTTTTTTTCTTTTTAAGTATTATTAAACTTATGTGAACCGGCTTTAAAATAGTTTAAGCTTCTTCTGAATTTTTACATAAATTTACAGTAAAACTTTTAATTTTTAACTTTATTATTTCGTAATAATAATTTCTTTATTTCATAATAATAATTTAATTATTATTTTTTAAACCTCAAATACAAATCTTTTTTCAACATACTACCATAAATGCTGCTCGATTTACACTTGAAAATTCAAACTTTTTTCAAAATTTTACTTAAGAATTGGGATGTAGACTTATACACGAGTATATACGGCATTAAAGAAGTAAATTACCAAAATATAAACTAAATAAAAAGGCTCTATTCTTGAAGTAATGTTGCAGTACAATATTTTAAAAGCAAATTGGAATTGAAAGTGAATATATTTAAATAATATGAGGATAGAAAAATGAAAATCAAATCGAGACATGAATGTTGCGAGGAACTCATGTGATAAATAAGCGATTAACTGAGCTCTTTTATTACTGCCGATATAATGCATTCTATAAGGGTAAAAAATAACAATATAAGTTAAAAGTACTTAATAAGAATATCATATAAAAACATATCTAAAATAAAAATATAAAATATACCATAATTAAAAACGTAAAAAAATATTCACACAGTTTTTGAAACCATGTGAGAAGAAAAAGTGAATGATCTGTACAATGTGCTTCAATTAAAGTGTGAAGACCAATAAAACAGAGAAGTTGTTCAGTTACTACAGTTGCAGTTAAAATACACACACGTAATTTACTTATTATATAACACACGTAATTTACTTTTTTAAATTTATTACTAATAAACTGATATCAAGTATCGATATTCATTGAAGTCCTTGGTATAAATACCAAGATAGATGCATAAATAAATCTATTTCTCCCAGATATATAGAAATGTAAACATAAATATGTGAAATAGAATGAGGATTTAAATGATTCTCAAAGCGTGATTTCGAAATTTAAAAAAATATATATTACGTTTAAATAAAAAATGTCAAGTTTTGAAAATATTATTATTATTATTATTATTTACATTTTGTAAAGTTAAGAAACATCTTTCTTAATTAATTTTTTTAGCTTTTATTATGATACATGCAATACATATGCACTAGAATTACATATACGTGCAATACATATGCACATTAAAATTAATTTATTAAATAAATTAGATTTTTCCCACACAGTGTTCAAATGATATAAGTAAAATAATGCATCAAAGAAAATGAATTATTCAGGCTATGGTTGATTTTCTTGAACCTTTTCATTCTATTTTTTCCCATTATATTTTTCTGAAGTCAAAATTACTTATATAATACTAACGCAAAAAGATCCATTATAGAAAAAGAATTTTACTTACTTTCAAAGCCTTCTGTAATATTGGCTTTAAATGCGTTGACCAACTCAGAAAACACGAGCTGAAGTGTGCTTTTTTGGCGAAGTAATGGCCAGTCATAAGATTGAGGGTCAAGATACCGTATGACCACATGTCAAAAGATTTGCCACGAATGTTCTTGTTGGCATCATGGACGAAGCATTCCGGGGACTGGTACACAATTGGTGATATCAATCTACAAAAGAATGTTTATAAATATGGTAACACTAAAAATTCACTTCTCTGAGTTCTTCTCTCTATAATCTTCTGAGTTGTTTGTTGAGACATTTTTTACACATAAATAAATAAATAAATACCTTATTTGTTCGTATATAAAACTAGTTTATTAGTCCAAAAGTATTAGTAGGCAAAAATAAGTCGCCAAATGAAAAGTTTTAATCGCTGCGGGCAACCGTATTTAAGGCCATACTTTGTTCTTCCATGTTGATTAGGTTTCACCTTTCCTATTTTAAAATATTTAGAAATCCGTAGTGCCAAATATTGCATTCACTTCCCAAAGAATGCAAAATTTGGCTTTCGGTCTATGATTTTTCTCTCATTTTTTCTTTATCATATTTCAGTAACAAAACTTTTCTGTTAATTCTAGATATCTCTCAAAGTCTATACCATTCAAAGAGTTTAAGCAATATTAAAAGATTTACCTCGTGATAACAGCGATGCTGTCTCAAATGAAATAATTTTATACGCGGAAGCGTTATACCTTCAGCAAAAATTTTATGTGATCGTGAGTTAGGATAAGAATACAGTTCAGATGATGCAGAAGTTAAGAAAGTTTAGACTAAAACCCATAGCATTACACAAAACACTAGTCGAATGTGGCAATTCCAAAACTTCCTTCAATCACATGTATGTTTTTTTTTAATTCGCTACCAATGTGCTAAAATTAAATGATAATCTATGCCCATCATAAGGGTTTTAAAAGTATGAAATTCCGTGCATTATTTCTGGAAATAAGATTTTTGAGGATAACAGAAAAACGTTGCATAAAAGAACCACCTAATGGGCAATCTATACCAAAACAAAAAGAGCAATACTATTTATGAGGCTATTTATCAAAAATTTTATGAAAAATTCGTGAATTAGCTTTTGAGATAGAGCTATTGCAGGTATCCGGAAAAATTCGGCGTAGAACAGCCAAATGTCGGCCGATTGAAATAAAAACATAGAAATTGCTAGTTCATATCGCGGATATAATGAATATGAAGTTTGTAAAGAATACATGCATTAATTCCTGGGATAGCTATAGCACAAATAGTGAGAAATGCAGCATATCTTCTCCATTGTTGTGCGATTTTCACCAAAATGTAAAAATACATCAATTCATCTCAAGAACTACCTGAAACTGAAGATTAATGAAAATCTGTGCATTAGCCATTGAGTTGTAGCAGTTGCGTAAATCGTAAAAAATGCAGCATAGCAGCGCAACCTGTTGAGCGATTTGCACCAAAAACTAATCAGCATGAATTTATATCAGGAATTACCTGGATATAAATTTTTATTAAATTCAGTGGGTTAATTATTGCGATAGAGCACCTACAAATTTTAAAACACATACTTACAAACCGAGTCAGACTTAGAAACATATATTTTGAAAAAAACATGTTTTTTGATATCTCTGATCCCTAAAATGTATAAATCCATTGAAAACCAGAATTCGAAAACTTTTACAAAACCAATACTTTCTTTTTGTAAAGAAAGATAGTAGAAAGTAGCAGGTGTCAAACAATTGATTTTTTGTTTCACTGAAAAAGTCATGTGTTGATAACTTTTTTGAATATTTGGTTGCACCTACGGATACCTTAAAGAGAAATCTCGATTAAGGTATTGTGAAAAAGTTGGTGTAGATTTATCATTGTGTTTGCCTTGCAAACAAAGGTAAAACACAGAGGACTTAGAGTAGGAAAACACAATAATAAACCTACAAAGAAACCAATGATGGTATTAATTTTTGGCTTATGCAACACTACACTTCCGGCAAACATAGACCATTAGATTCCCCTACTTCGACTTTTCAATAAAGTAAAGCTATTTTTCATATGCTTGATACTTTAGGGTTTTGTACTGTCGGCTCTTGGAATATGATCTATTGATACTTTTTTTTTGTCTCACAAACATTCTTTTTGTCTCAGAACATTTCGATTCTTTTCTTGAATTTAGTACATTTAAAAAAGCATGATTCTGTTAAAAGGTCATTCATTACAAAAACATTACAACATAGTGAAGATCACAAAAAGGCTGTATATCCCATTAGTGTAGATAATCGGACGACAAAAATAAACCAAACCAAACCAAACCACAAAAAGGCTCATGTATCACCTACATCAAAACATATAAGTTGTGGTATAGATAAGGCATGCCTGAATAAATAAATAGTTTTGACGTTTATGAAGAGGAAAATAAACGCAAAAAATGAAACTAGAAAAAAATGTTTTAGGTTAGGAAAAAGCGGCATTGAAAAAAAGGCATAAAGTCTGATGTTAAATAGTACCACAAAACAATGAATGATATCATTGGTCATATTGATGATATCATTTATCAATATTTTATAGATGCCTATATAAACAAAAACAAATTTTGATTTGGTACCTACCCTAATAGCATGCATGGTCACAGTGACGTCACTGTGAGTCACTTTGGTCACATCACATCTGTGACCAAATTGCCACCACTCAGTGACGTCACATTGTGACTGAGACGTGACTTTCTTAAAAATCTTTAGAAATTTATAAATATCCTTCAAAACATGTTATTTACTTTACAAAACATGTTTCTGGCAATTTAAATATCGTCGCTTTTGCCACAGTTTGGTAACAATGTTGATGTCAAATTAGTCACAAATGACACATTTTTCACAAATTTGTCACATTGTGATCACTTTGTGAAACGTCACAAAAGAGCTCTAAAACGGCCATAACGACTTCGCATTTTAGTCACTGTGACTTCACAACGCAATGCAGTGACGTCACCATGCTTTACGGGTAATGCATTGACCCATATGCATTCATTTATGGGGATCTTATTTGTGGACAGATCATTGCTAGTATGCAGCAGAATAATAAATATATTTTATAATAGGCTACCATATATCGCAAAAAATTATATTTTTTCTGAATAATGGAAAATAATGAAAGATAATTTCTCGTAGAAAGAGCTAATAAAATATCTCGTTCAAAATTTCTTAAAGTTGTTCTTAAAGTTTACATAATTATTAAGTGCAAAATTGTAAGACACGGAAAATCTGAAAAGATGACACCTATAGTTATACAAATTCACAAATTTGCAAGTAAGACAATTCCGCAAAAATGTATTGAAAAACTGGAATTTGATGAAATGACATAAACAAAACCTATATGTAACTAACTGCATTGAATTTACCTGTTAATTGGGTTGTTAGTAAAATTCAATCCCGTGAAGTCAACGAGAATGGCATTGTCTTCATTATCTATCATAACGTTATCTGATTTTAAATCCATGTGAGCCAATCCATGAGTGTGCAAATGTTCGAGTGCAGAGAGAATTTGCAAATTCCACTTCTTAATTCTTTTAAAGCTGTTCTTATTATTACGGAACTGCTTGCTCTGAACAACTTCATCTAAGGCTCGGGGTAAAACAGGCATCATATACAATTTTACACCCAGATCTTTAATTGTGATAACATCATATACTTGTATTATATTAGGATGCCGCAGTCTTGGCCAAAACTGGTCTTCAATGGCCCATATATCCGTTCTATGTACAATCTTTACAGCGACGTCTCTGCCTGTAGGGTCGATGACTCCTATGACGTCAGCATATCCACCTTTTCCAAGGAATTTCGAAAATTTGTAATTCCTGTTTTCTAAATACCGTATGACGACTTCCGTCTGTCTTTGACGGGACATATCAAAATTTTCTTACGTTAATTACGAAGAATAAACGCTCTGCTAATTTGAAGAGCGGTAAATATCTCAAATATGAGAAGAAAACACCCCAAGCTTAATAAGTACTTGAAATATATAAAATATTTTTAAGCACACAAAAAGCTCAACAGCATTAGTGGACTACTTTGATCGCAGTGACAATTGTATCATTTACATTGACGAGCATCATTTCGGAAACCATTGTTATAAAATCAACAATGTCGAAATCATTTCATATACTCTATTAAAAGCATTGCTATAATGTGCAACAATGTTTCCAAATTTCTATAAAAACAAAATAGTTTTAACAATGTGGTATTGTTACCAGTGTTTTGCGGAAAGAGTGATTCTGTAAAAGCAAATAGTAGCACAAGGGGCAAACAATTCAGTTCTACAAACTAAAGGAGAATATAAAAGTTTTTGAATTTCGTCTATAACACACTACGCCCAAAACTCCTAAATAAATAAACAAGTATGTAAAGATATAGTAAATGTCCAGACAAGCTGAGAAACAACACATCGTTTTTTTTAAACGTAAAATTAATACTGTGTTAAGAAAAATTGCCTTTTTTTCTGAATTTAGCACGTTTTTTTTTTAACTAGTAACAAAATTTATAACTCAACACAATACGGAAACAAATGGAAAATTGAGGTACAATACCAGGGGTACCTAAATCTCCATAAAATTAATAAATGAACCAAATTACACATTCTCAATAAGTTTGACATGGAAACACCTGCAATTTTCTCTAAAGAGGCTAAGATAAGGCTACACTAGGACTTATGTACCCCTTGGGTAGTAGGCACTAGTACACATTAGCTCCATCCAAGTTTTAAGGGGACGGTCTCATTTAGGAAAACGTCTTTTGATCATATACACATTCTCAATTTAATTTAGCGCATTTTTCTTATTTATGCACCATTCATTAAGAATATATTTTCAGTTACCTTTTCATTCTTATTTTCTGCAAAATTGGTGCAATTCATTTTAATTTTGAATGATTTATAATGTTAACAACTCCCTACTCAAACAATGCAATAAATTCACTTTTGATAAATGTTTTTAGCTGTTATCTATATGGTACTTTAAAAGTTAGATTCCACGAAGTTTTTTTTTTTTTTTTGCGTTTTATTCTGTGAAAAAGGATAAGAAGCTGGAATTTGATATTTAAAATAAAATATAATTATGATTTACAGAAGTTCTTTTATACTGCTGTTTTAATCGCAGTATTCTGATGTGAAAGTTCATAATGCTATTTTTGTGGTGAGCTTAAGTGGTCTTTTCTTAAGGTTCCGACAAATGCTGAAAATTGGTGAACATTTTGGAAAAACATTCCCTGACTGAGTCTTTTAGTTTTTCAAGATGGTATTTTGAAGAGCTTTGGTTTAAATCTGACTGTTCCACTGCTATTTACTCTATTTCTTTACATTAATCTTTTTAATGTTGAATCGTGTGCCACTGCTAAATTTCCACTAGAGAAGCCGCAGATAAATGCGTAAAACCAGCGTTGATCTTCAATCAGCTGTATTTTCTCAAGTAATTAATTAATTAAAACTTTAATTGCTTATAAATTAATTGTGTTTACAACTTATTTGTAATCTCTTATTGAATTTAGTTTCAATTGATTGCATTTAAATTATTTTCGCAATTTAATTTATTCGTAATTAACCTTTAACTGATGTCACCGGCCTCACAAACCGCTTGTTTTTTCTGTTTTAAATAATTTAATTGTAACTTCTAGTTTATCTAAAAACATTTGGAATTTTAACTGTTCCGTTTGTGATTTTGATCCGTTTGTCATCAGAGTCTTTTATATTAATTATAAGAGTCCTGTACAAAATTGTTAAGTACAAAAACACTCTTCTAAGAGTTAATCTCGCCTTTGATTTATCTTTTGATAAAGCGGTCCGACAAATCGCTTCACAGTAGTCACTCGTGTGACAATTTCTGTCACACGAATTATAAATTATATAATCTGTACGGCGAAAAAACCCCAAAAAGTTGGCGATAAGTTATAATTAAAATAATAAATTTTATAAAATAAAACCATCATAAAATAAAGACTATACCAGGCGCGCTCAATCCGCTACAGCAAACACGTGTTCGTAAGTGGACAAGGTTCAAACTAAGAGAGATTTAAAATTCATATTAGTCGAGCACCAGAAATATTTTGAAAAACAAGAAATTTCTAAATCCTCGATTGCTTCTGACTATTGGCTTCCAGTCATTCTTCCATTTTCTCCATGGTCAAAATGATTTCTTACCCTGTCTCGCTTTCTCACTTAAGCTTTCATGACGTTTATTTAGTTTGTAAAAATTCTCATAATCATATTAATGATCTCGCATCACCTCCTCCATCTCTCCTGCGTGAAAATTACTTTTGAAATTAAATACCCTCTTATATTATCTCTTTTCCATTTATGGAAAGAGGAAAAAGCAGTGTTCTTTTGTTTCATTTCATTTTATTTTAATTTTGTTCATTTTTTTATATGCATTTTTCTTCATCATTTTTATTTTTCTCTCATTTTTCTTTTTGTGCTTCTTTCAGCTAGCGCCACCTGTCGCACCCTTTGCAATCCCTAACCTGCATCTTTGTCCTTGTTGGACACGTATTTGTTACAAATGATGACAATATATTAATTTTTATAGCTCAAAGTGCGGCAGGCATTAATTTTATTTTTTCGTGTTTTTCTGCAAAGTTTATTATTTTAATAAAATATAATCAGTAATTAAAATAACAAATTTCACATATTACTTCTATACTTATTATTTTTTAATATTTTCCCATGTTAAAACAATTGGCAAGCTAAGATTATGAACGCGAAATTCATCTCAATTTTGACTGATGCTACTACGCGAATTAACTAGAAAAATGACAAATTAAAACATCTGAATATTGATTCTTTTAATGTTTTTTCAGCTGGCAAAAATACCCAACTTTTAACTGATATAATCTTTAACTTAGCTGTTCTTTACACTAAATCTTACTTTCTTATAAAATACACCGAGAAAAATATTTTAAAACATCAGGCTTTCATCATCTATACTTTCTTTTATGTTGCTTGTGGCCCGCTAGGGGTTAAAAGTAACTTAGTTATTTGAAAACAATTGTTTTTTTTTGCAAACTCCTTTTTTTAATAATTAAGAACAAAAAAAACAACAGATGACTTTTTTTTTTATTGATACGTTTAGTTTGATAGTCAACTATTTTGTTTAAAGAAGAGAAATTCCAAAAAAGCCTTCGTTAAGGACAAAACAAGTACACACGTTTTAATGTGATTTTGTTTCATTGAGCTGAAGATGAAATCTCTAAAAACATTGCTCAGACAATTCTCTGCATCGTAAAATACTCCAAAGAACATAACATCCGGAAATAGCGATAAAAAAACAGCACATTTTTCAACAAAGCTTTTCAAATACATATTTTTTGAAAGTTCAGAATATGTGAAAACTTATATACTTCTGTCTGATTTTTGGACACTTCTATTTTAAACCGAAAAGATTTTATAATAAGGTCACTGTGAAAAAAACGGACGATTTTATGGAGATTGTACTGGTAATCTGGACGCCAATACAAAATTCTGTTTTCAGCGTAAAAATTTCCGTAAATTCCAGAAAAAAACGGTAAAAAATACAGAAAATGGTCTGAAATTTCCCTTTTTTTACCGTGTATGTAGTAAGGTATAAGTCTATGCTTTTTGGATTGTCTAAAAAGCATAGAATATCCACTGTAACACACTGTAAAGCTATAGCGTGTACTCTTTAGCGTATATTTCCACTTTTTTTTATGAGGACAGTTCTGCTCTAAAATATAATATTTAAGCGCATACAAATCTATGTATTATGACTCGCTGTTAAATCCGCGGAGAAAAGTTGAATCATTGTTTAAACTCTTCAGATCCCAGGCTTTATTCATGTACTTTTCTACAATTTCAGTCATGCATTTATATTAAGAGCCTAGTCCAGTCATTCAAATAGAACCGTATGATAATGTAAAGTCAATGGGTGTGTTATTTTCAAATAGCTTTCTCAAATTTTAATATATTTACATGATTTCTTTTGCATAGTGTAGCCTACAGTGATCTACAACCGGACTAGTTTTTACTTTTTTGACTTTGGTTTGAGATTTTTTTTTATTACTTAAATTTTCGGAACCGTTTGGAACCGGTTCTGAAGTTCTGAAACCATCCTAATATGAAGAATATATATATAACCAAAATGGAAAATGTGTAAACTAGACCGGTTGTAGATCGCCCTCAGATATCCTACGCAAAAAATTCATATAAAAATATTAAAATTTGAGAAAGCTATTTGAAAATAACGCATCCATATACTTAATATTATCATCCGGGTCTTTTAGAGTGAAGTGAGAGTTATCTAAACAAACTCATAACTAACAAATGATAGAACAGGGTAAAAAAATAATAAAAGTTATTTTTTGCACATGAAATTTGATGATTCAGGTGGATTCAAAAAGTATATTTTTTGACAATTTCTTAAGATTTTTCTTACTTCTTTTCATTGCAAAAACATTGTAAAACATATATTTTA